>JANRGW010017947.1:0-21670 GCA_024733675.1 Psilopsiagon aymara
GGCTTCACTAAGGGGAAATCCTGCCTGACCAATCTGGTGGCCTTCTATGATGGGGCTACGGAACTGATGGAGAGGGGAAGAGCAGTTGGTGTCATCTACCTGGACTTGTGCAAAGCGTTTGACACTGTCTCACACAACATCCCTGTCTCTAAGTTGGAGAGACATCAATCTGATAGATGGACCACTTGTTAGATAAAGAACTGGCTGGATGGCCGCACACAAAGAGTTGTGCTCAATGGCTCAATGTACAGCTGGAGACCAGTAACGAGTGGTATCCCTCAGGGATGTGTGTTGGGACCGTTCTCGTTTAGTGTCTTTGTCGGTGACATGGACAGTGACTTTGAGTGCACCCTCAGCAAGTTTGCTGATGACACCAAGCTCTGTGGTTCATTTGATACGGTGGAGGGAAGAAATGCCATCCAGAGGGACCTTAACAGGCTTGTGAGGTGGTCTGATGCCAACCTGATGAAGTTTAACCATGAAAAGTGCAAGGTCTTACAGCTGGATTGTAGCAATCCCAGGCACAGCTCCAGGTTGGGCAGAGAAGAGACTGTGAGCAGCCCTGCAGAGAAGGACTTGGGGTGTTGGTTGATGGAAAAATGAACATGAGCCTGCTGCGCTGTGCGCTCGCAGCCCAGAGAACAAACCTTATCCTGGGCTGCACCAAAAGGATCATGACTAGCAGGTTGAGGGAGGTGATCCTGCCCCTCTACTCTGCTATCGTGAGACCTCACTTGGAGTGTTGTGTGTAGCTCTGGTATCCTCAACATAAACAGGACATGGAACTGTTGGAACAAGTCCAGAGGAGAGCCACGAGGATGACCATGGGACTGGAGCACCTCCTATATGTAGATAGGATGAGAAAGTTTGGGCTGTTCAGCCTGGAGAAGAGAAGGCTGCGTGGAGACCTCAGAGCAGCCTTCCAGTATCTGAAGGGGGCCTATAAGGATGCTGAGGAGGGACTCTTCATTAGGGACTGCAGTGATATGAAAAGGGGCAACAGGTTCAAACTGAAACAGGTTTAGACTGGATATGAGGAAGAAATTCTTTACTGCAAGGGTGGTGAGGCACTGGAATGTGTTGCTCAGGGATGTTGTGAATGCTTCATGGCTGGCAGTGTTCAATGCCAGGTTAGACATAGCCTTGGGTGACATGGTTTAGTGAGAGGTGTCCCTGCCCATTGCAGGGGGGTTGGAACTGGATGATCTTAAATTCCTTTCCAACCCTAACTATTCTATGATTCTATGATTCACAACTTCCCTGGGCAACCCATTCCAGTGCCTCACCACCCTCACAGTGAAGAATTTCTTCCTCATATCCAATCTAAACTTCCACTGTTTAAGTTTGAACCCATTACCCCTTGTCCTCTCACTACAGTCCCTAATGAAGAGTCCATCCCCAGCATCCCTATAGGCCCCTGTCAGGTACTGGAAGGCTGCTATGAGATAATGATCGTTTATCAATCTTTAGGCATGTATCAGATGTCTCCTCATTCAGATCACAGTTCACAACCTCTGGGAGACTTTAGGTGCTTAGAGAATAAATGAAGAAGATTTTCACTGCTTTCATTTTGTAAATTAGAAATTATCTCAGGAATCACCATAAGCATATTCAAAACTACAGACTGATGGCAATGATTACAAATTGAAGCAAGGAAAACTCCAATTAAATATTAGAGAAGACATTTTCACCATGAGGATATCCAAATACTAGAGTGATCTGCCCAGAGAAGTGTGGAATCTCCATCCCTGAAGAAATCCCAGGACGAGGCCTGGAATAATTAGTCTAATTTAAAAGTTAGATGCAACTTTGCTGGCCTTTTTTCAGGTGAATGCATGTCTTGATGACATGATGACCTTCAGATGTCCCTTCCAGATTGTATGACCCCTGAGTCTTTGATGCTGAGTTTATTCTTCAGCTCTTGCTCTTACCCAGGAAACAAAATTGTCTCAATTTTCTGTAACAGGTCAGAACTTAGTGCACTCAGCCAGGATGAGGAATATATGCCTGACATGCTCTTTTCTCTGAGAGGATTAAAAACCTCAACTTTCTCCAGGAGAATGCACTAATCACCAGACTACAGCTATTCCAGGGTGAAAAGTGGGAAGGAAATCCTTAACCCCTTCTATTTGGATCTGTTTCATTTCATGTAATACAATTAAAGATTGATTAGGTTAGAAAGAGAGAAAGTATAAATGTTTAGCCTAGTGGTTGATGACCTCATCTGGAAACTTCTGATTTGTGTTTTCTGCTGCAAAGACTTTTACTACACTTTATTTGGCGGCTAATTTATTGAGAAGACATCATTTATCTTTGGCATTTAGGTATTGACAGTAGCAGGAAACTAGGTTATAAACTATGGTGCAATTACAGGGATTTTCTCTTACATTCATCCCTTACACTGTAAGATGAAACATTGATTTCTGGATGTCATATGGAAAAGGTTCAAGTCTTTAACCTCATGTTTAGGTCATAGAGGCATGAAGATTAAGGGCAAATGGGAGGTAACTCCCTTTCTTCTACAATGCCTTGAGCACTGAGCTAAGCAAGAGCTTCACCTTGTCTCCTCTCCTCCAGTGAAAGTGATGTGACTTCATTAGAGCTCAAGATAGGAAATGAGCTCATTACAGGGTGATCTTGTCAGTGCCTTCAAGCAACACAGCAGAAGAGTTCCTCAATTTGTGACCTCTGGAAAGGCTGGTGTGCTTCGATGTTTGGTGTTAGACATTAGATTATGAACAGAGCCTTGAGAGTTGGACTTTGACTAAACATACCAAGGAAATTTTTGAGAAAGTTGAACCCCAGTTTTTATAGGTGCACATTAATGCCATCACCAATGAACTCTCTCTCTACTGTCATCATTCTTAAGAATGAGGCATATGGAGGTAAGAACAAAAATAATTAAATATATGTATATCCAGTTTAACTTTTCGGACAATTCCTCATATCTATATTGACTTTTTGGTGACATATAGATAATTTCAGCCTCAGACATACTATATTAATAAAGTGGAACTTCATATTTCTTCATTTAGAATCTGTCTGATAATATTCCATTGCAGCACAATTTGTTAATCTACACTTTCCTTCTCTTTCATATAACTAGAATAATCTTCCAGTAACAAAAACCATAAGAAACAACCAGTCTTCAAATGGCATCGCAGTGTTATCTGACAGCTGGGAGGCTGTTACACAACTGAATAATGCGTTGAACAAGAAAACATTTTTATGCATATTTGTTATATATAACATGAAATATTTATCTTCTTAGTCTTTAAAGGTTAAAGAATAGATAAAAATCAGGAAGATGAAAGCTGTATCAACTTAGACTGCAGACTGAGACATATTTGTCCTATAAAAAACACAGGAAACACACTAGGAACCATACGTTGTTTCTGAGGAGTAAAGTAAGCAGCTCTTTAAATGCTGGCATAGAGCTCTCTTCTTTTTAATTTTCACACTCCTCTCATCATTTAGAAAATATTGCACTAGGAAATGCTGGACTTACTTATAAAAACCATTGCAGTAGTGCTAATCCTGGCCTCCTTAGCGTGGAAAGGCTTGAAAAAGCTCCTCACAAGATGGAACATACTTTACTCATCTATATGCTCATCAAGCTTAATTTATCTTTCAGTAGAAGAGTTGATATAAAATTCATGCTCATCTCAAAACAATCTTTACAGCCAAGAACCACAATAAAGAAATTTTTTACATTCTCCCACTTCTTCTTATTTAAGATGAGGCATTTTGGTTGCCTCCTTATTTTCCTTAACAAAATAGTGTTAGTTGCTCACCTACCTATGAATTCCCTAATGCTCCCTCTTCTAGTGCATGTAAGTTAGGATTGATGTCTCCTAACTTTATATACCTTCACATGCAAGCAAATCAGTTCCCTTTTTTTTGTCAAAGGACAAAAATAGTTATCTTAAAGTGTGATTTGCTTGACCAAAGGTAGACATCTGTTTTAGGAAGCAATCAGCAACACCATATAGCTTATTGCTTGTTTTCTTTGACTACAAGAGGAATTTTCAGTGACTCACTGTAATAATTTAAATATCTAAATATATGCACTGTAGAGGTCTATCTTTGGTTGGACAACTCTTATCCCCCACACCAGATACATACAATGCCTTTTTAGTCAGTCAAACTCTGAGCATCTAATCATTGAACATTGTCCCCAGAGGAGGCCTCATCAAGACATAATATATCTAATACATTACACAAATCAGCTGGTTCTATACTGTGTATTCTATGTAACGAATGTTGCACATGAATCCTGATATTTTCACTTTGACTTAAATTCCCAGGTAATATAAAAGTTATTTGGAGAATATCTGAATCTATCAATAGCTTCCTTTTCCCAAAATACCATGGGATTTGTTTTTAGGAAGAACTAAGGCTCTCTGCAAAATCAGTGCCAGTGATGCCAACATGTTTCTTGTTCACCTCCCCAAGGAACTAGAGATAACAGCAGGGGCTACATTCTCCAGTACACAAGAATAGCCAAACCTTTTCACAAGAAGAAAGGTCTTTTCATAGAGCTGCCCATGAGCATAGCATAGTGAGGACATTCTCTTGAGTCTCATTCTTTCCAATATGTTATTTACTACTCATTGAACAGCAGCTTTATTAGAGGATGCAGTTTCACCAAACTGTTTTACACAGACATATAATCTATTTCTATTTATTTCACAAGAACAAGCCCTCATGTAGTTCATGTATAAAAGCCTGTTTGTAAGAATACAGGGGCTTCTTTCCTGTTTTTTTTTTTTTTTTTTTTTTCCACCTAGAGAATTCAGATTTTCTATGTACTCCTTTGTCTCCAAGGAAAAGCTGAGCAGAGCAATCTTTTGTCCTCCAAGCTGAATCCTGTTTCATTGCTACTGACAAGTGAAAGATTTTCATGATTATGTAGAAAGGGACAGAAAACAACCAAAAGAGGTCTTTCTGTGGTCAAAAAGCATGAGCTACAAATTGCAGGAGGATTCAAGGAGTGACTGTTTAATGGAAACTTAAAGCTGTAATAGCAGGCCATAAAACTTATTTCAGCACAACCGGAATTTTGTTGTCATACAAAATTGCACAAACAATTATGACACCATTGAGGGAAGTGATGTTGTCAGAGGAGGTTTGAACACTTAGTCCAGGCTGGTTTTTACTTTTCTGCTTGTGTCAGAGTCATCAGGGTTTTTTCCCCCCAACTGCCTTTTCTCAAATGACCTATTTATTAAGTAAGCAAGATTCCCTTTTTGTTTTTAATTGCCTGTGATTATTAGACAGCCACTGATTTTCAGTCACTGCTTTAGCACTCTCCCAGCTAAGGACTGTGGTTAACTCACTTTATATTACAGTAATTTTACACACATCCGAAATGTCGATAAAATAAAAACAGGCAGTTATAAGCTTCCGTCTGTTTTATCACATGCTGTATCCATACACTGTAAAAGGTGTTCTTCCCTGTAAGAGCCAGAAGCTGATAAGTTGCTGGCATTTAAAGAGGAGGCTGTGTGGTCTGAGAACGATATGTTTTCAAATTAGAAATGTTGGTAATAGGGACCTCTGAAGCTATACAAGGAGTTCTTCATGTGTTCACAGATTGTCAGTCGCCATTAGAAAAAGGTTTGACTACATCTGAAAGTATTGAAATTCACCAGATAATTCCATCAAAATCTCATCTAAAAAATCCATTCTCTTCTCAAACCAGCAAAGCTATTACTAAGTTTTCAAACTGAACTGTCCTATCTTAGGTGATTTATACATCTTTATAAGCATCATTCCTTGAAATTAAATTTCAGATAGTTTGCATGGTCAACTGACCTGCAAAATGCAGAGGCAGGAGTTGTGAGATCGAGAATTGCTATTGGAAGAGTATGAAAGGCTAAGAGGAGTCAGAGAGTTTGGGGCTAATGGAGTTAAGGGCACATTGGTGGGAATGAGGGATTTGACTGCTGTACCCATCTCTTCACACTACCTGCCCACATGTGTTACTGTGACAGTGTTGGATCAGGGAGCTTTATACTGTTTATCCTCATGAAAACATCACCTACGTGAACTGCATCTCAGAGTGGTGTTCAGAACCCTCTGCAGTTCTTCACACTGATGATGTTATGAGTTATGAGTTATCAGTTCTTCACACTGATGTTATGAGTTCTGAAAGGCATTGAAGCCTTGGTTAAGTCTTCATAAGTTCTCTTCAGGTATCCAACACATCCAGATCCTGACCATAACCACAACTAATTTAAACTGGCATAGCCCAAGAAAAAAAATAAATTTAAGAAGTAACATCAGAATTAGTCTACATGGGGTGGATTTAACCCAAAAAGCACACTGCTGTCTCCCGGCCATTATCCTTCAGTGTTTCTCAACAGGGACACTTCACTCCCATGATCCCAAATGAACTACGAGTCAGCACCATAGAACGGAAATTAAAAGCAGAACTACTGGGAAGGGATTCCTCTATGAAATTTTCCTGCCAGCACACAACTGAAACCTGAACATGGCCAGCACTGGTAGACAGCAGTATCAGAGCCTGGATAGATAAACTGGCAGATTAAGCTGAAACCAGTGAGTTGAAGCTAATGGGAGCTGGAATCAGTTTTTAACTGGCAGAGGCCTTCAGCAGTTTGAAGATTCAACAGCAGAAGTAATATTGATTCCTTAAAATGAATACGAGTAATAAAAAATAAAGAAGTGTATAAGCAATCAGACAGAATAGGAAGCGGGGGTGGAGCAGATGGGGGATATGGTGGAAAGAGACCATATTGAGCAAGAACGAGCAGTTCTGAGGAAGGGGAATGCTAAATTATACATCTTCAGCTAGTCTGTGATGTCTGATAGATGTTTCTGGGAGTTATGTAACACAGTAATTGCTGTTATTTTCTTCATACCACGCTGATTTTATTAAACCATTCAGCAAATGCTGATTTCAGAGCCGCTTTTGCAATTAGTCACGACATTTCACGGGTATCTCTGCTAGTGAGCACATTCTTCAACCTTTGGTCCTGCTGAGCAATGTTTTTAACCCCTCACATAATGCCTTCTCAGGCATGCTTCTCAGGCTAAAGATGGTAGAACATGCACCCAACATTTTGCCTTATACAAATAATTTGCTTAGTCTCAGGGTCAATGACAAAGATGAGTCTTGTACATGATACTTTTCTCATTCAATAGGAAAATTATACTTCAGTCTAAATTTTGATGAAACAAATAAACATTTTTGTTTATAGTCAGTACATAAAAAAACCTGCTTTCAGGGGTAGGGATTGAATAAATTAGTAGTTTTCCACTTTAACTAGTTTAGATGTGGCTGTTTGCAATATGCAAATTTTCCTCTAAAAGCTGAAAAAAACATCAACTTGATAATTCTCACTACCAAAAAAGAAAAAACCCCAAGCCCTCCTTTTTGTCAGATTACTGAAAGCAATCTTTTTTAAAAGGAAATGTTCAATAGAACATTTTCAAGCAGCACTATGAAGCATGATAAGGCATGGTATTCAATCTTTTTTTTGCAGGTAGATATTGCACTGAAGAATGATGGTTTATGTGGCACAAGCAGAAGTCTTGATCTATTGTATATTTTAAAAATTCCTAGTTTATTTAATTGAGCAATGAAGATTAATTTCTTTGTTCTACCTTTATGATCCATGATACTGTGGAATTGTCTTTTTACGATACATCAGTTTCTGTTGTCTGTAATGTACTGACCTCAATTCTCTGTCTGTAAAACAGACAATTGTTCTTATTTCTTTTCTGTGTCTTCCCCCCCACGTTTTTTAAAACTAAAATTCTACCAATTAGAAGTGTTATATTAGGATCAGAGCTCTTAACCCTGAAGCATTTTCAAACCAGTTTTGTTTTAGTTAAAAAATGCCAAACCATAATGAGTGTTTGCAGCTACTGCAGGACAGGATTATTTTCACAAGCACATTGGCTACATGAAACGTTAGAGATTTGAAGTCTATCTTCTTTCTTTACATTTCTCAATGTAAACTTGAGTAGTTTATCATAAGGTAAAATTTTATGTCTCCATTACTACTGACCCAGCCTTGTTCCTTGCCACATCATGAGAATGACCTGACACAGAAACTTGTATTTCATAGGGACAGAAAGTCAGGTGACCAGCTTTACACAGATGTTAATACATAAATTATGCGTCTGCATTAATGCTCTGATTTGAGATTTCACGGAAGTCTGCACAATAGAATATACAAAGACTTGGATCTGGTCATTTTATCCTACCAGTGTTCAAAGAATTTAAAGCACGTTTTCTCAAGTAAAATGCTTTGCTCATTTTTTCTTCCCTTTCCAGATGAAGAAAGAGTAATTGAATAACTTTCAAATTATAAGAAATATATTTTCTCAAAGTAAAAAGATGTTTTAAACAAAAATTTCATGAGAAAACTCCATAGAAAAAAATGCCTCAGTTTTACACTTATCTGATTTCTTGGGGCTCAAGATAGCTAATGGTTTTTGTTTCCCACCTCGTTCACGCAGCAAGAACAACACTTGCTTAATCAGCTACAACTTGATACTCTCATCTTTTAGTTTATTGACTCTTCCTTTATTTACTCTGCCCTAGTTAACACCAGCTTAAAAAACATAGTTATTAATTTCTTCCCAAACTTTCTAGGATGCTCATCACTATAGAAACCAAGTACTTAACAAATACTAAGTTACCCTTGCTGGGAGGCAGCAACATCACCATTCTACCAATGGGCAGCCAAAGCACAGAGATTAAAATCAAATCCATACAAGAATTGGGAGCTTCCAGCCTGAAACACATGGAATGTTATTTTGCCAGGGGTATCTCTATTACATGTTTTTTTGCAAGAACAGTACTCAGTGAATTTGGCTGCTCCTGCAGGAGCTCAGGCTCCTGCCAGTCATCACCTAGGGTCTCAAAATGAGAGACCAGGGAGAGAGAGCCACTCAATTAATGACCATTTGTGCAAAGTTCTATTAAAATGGCTTGATAGCTATCATACAAGCTGAAGGCAGAGGCTGAAATATAATTAACTTCTCAGAGCAGCAGGCAGCTAACCTCACCACAAGGCTACCTCCTCTTTCTGTCATCTTTTGGCTTGCTCAGTGAAGTTTCTGACAGGAAGCGAGGAGCAAGTCTGACAGAATGCCTCCTCTTTTGTGCAGCCATGATATATCCTTAGAAGTCCATCATACATGTAGAATAAGACAAGATCTTGCATGAAAATGTTGTCTGTGCTTAAGTAATTGAAGGTTGCATCCCACTGTAGACCAACCAGGGAACAAAAAATCAGTTGTACAGGTAGCAGATATATAGACAGCTTTGTCTTTTGCCTAATTTTACAATGTTAAAGACGTGCTACTAGCTATGTATTGTATGCATTCATATGTGCATTGTGATGTCCTCCTTGGCCCATACTAATCACACTACATCATGCTAAGAAACATTGTTCAGCTTGACAGCCTTTGGTGTTCTTCCATTGTTCTGTTTACTTTCTTTGAAAAATATTTAATTTGAGAAGTTGACAGTGTGGGCACCTATGAGCAAATTGCCTTAAACTGCCTTTATATCTGACAGTGAGAAATAGGCATTTCTGAGTTAATCGCACATATTTCATGATTATATGTTAGGATATAATGAACTGAAGCTCAGCTGAGCCTAGCAGTGTCATCTTTGACTGCAAGATTTACACATCCATATTAGGGTAGATGAATGTGTGTGATTTCCAATCTCTGATAAAATAAATCTGAAAACACAAAAATCCTGCATGCCCTTCTTCCACATTCTTCAAATGGAGATTGTGTTAGTATTTAGATAAACCAAGTAATTACAGGCACATCATCCTGACATTGGTTCTGAGTGAAGTAATGGCTGACAAGGGATATAACAGATAAAGACCTAAAGGAAGGCAGAATAATTTACAATTTCTTCTGAAAGCAGATCCTATCAAGCTAATTTGATGCCTTCTTTCATGAAATTGCATATTCGGTTGATAGTAAAATTTTATGGTGTCAATTTTACATAAGAAGATTTCTACAAGGCGTTTCTCATGGGATCACTCACCATTTGGGTGAAAAAAAAAAAAATCAGAATAATCTCTCACAGGAAGATTATTTAACATGTTGAAAACATCTAGCCAATAGCCTAGCTCTGTGCTGAAATGCAACTGTACACAAAGGATGTGCTCTAATAGAAAGCTGCTCTTGTTTCTATTCATAGAATCACAGTACGGTTTGAGTTGGAAAGAACATTAAAGATCATCTAGTTTCACACCCTTGCCATGTGCAGGGACGCTTTCCAGTAGTCCAGGTTGCTCAAAGCCCTATCCAACCTGGCCTGTGATCCATCCTTATTTCCACAGAGCCAGTGTGAGCATTTCTACAAAAGCTGTGCTTCACTGTTTATATATTCTCTAGAAGCCACTTGTGTTACTGACACCAACTGCAGTGCTCCATTTACATGGTGAAGGGAACATTCACCCAGGTAATTTTTTTTTTCAGCTGGTTCATAAGCACACAGTGTAGAACAAGCCAGTCCTCCAGGCTATACTTTGGCAAAATGTCTTTCATCCAAAAAGTGGGTCTTTTACAGGCATCTATTGAGGAACTGTTACAGTATGCAGACTCTGATGAATCCTGCCTATAATTCTGCAAGAGAAAAACCATCATATTGCTAAAATCCTAACAGGTAACAACTTATAAGATCTTAAAGAGATTAACTACTGATGTCAGTGTGGCTATTCTGGCTAAGTCAGATGCAGATCTGCCTTGTGGAAAAGCCGCTGATTCTCTTCAAAACAGAACTAGTTGGAAATATATTGTTAAAATTTCTCTTCCACGGAAAAGGTTTGGTTTTATTTTTACTTATTTAGTTTCCATAGAAAGCCTTGTTTGATTTCAAATTTGACAGCAGGAAGATCAGTTGCTCACTGTAATCCTTCAATGCCTCAGTATAGATTTTTCTTACTGAGAGTGGATATAGATTTGTTATTTTGGAAACTACTTATTGTATTATTTTCTTTTTTTTTTTCCTGTAAATGAAATGCTCAGAAAATATTTAGGAAACAATGTAATAAATATTTTTCCCCACCAAGTAAATACTTACAGTTTCTTAGCCAGGTCTGCTTGAAAGGGATGCAATTCAAAGCAAGCAGTGTCTTTTAATTGTATTCTTTGATTCTATTTATTTTAAGGTGAAACTGACAGGAGAGAGGGATGATTTTGCATAAGGATAGAGCATCAAAATAAAGAGTTTTCCTCTCACTTATAGTACTGCCCTTCCTACTCTAAAGATATGGTGCACAGAAATCTTTCAAGCCTTGGATATATACTAAAAACTAAAACATTCACCGGTAGTTTAGAATCTTATTGAAAAATTATTCTTTATTTCTATAGCAGATGTGTTGATGTGGTGCAAAGTTTGAACACTATCTTATCTTCCCTGTGAAAATCTAATGATCAGGTTCTGCACAGTATGGGCCAGGGATTGTGATACAGAGGCCAGAACTGCCAGGGCATGTTTCTTGCATAGAGCATCACAAGTCTTTAACTGCCCTGGAAACACGAAGAGTGGCAAGGGACTCCTCAATTTGCTCTGAAATGTGATAAAATACAGAAACCTGACTGTTTCCAGACTACATTTCCTCTACCTATCTGCACTTTTTCTCTACTTGAGATTTAACTCTGTTAATGCCAAGGTGCTTTGTGTTTCAGAAGTTATTCTGAAATACTCCCAACTGTAACAGAGACACATGCTCTTTAGTAACACGGTTCTCAGATTTCCTTCTTAGTTTTCTGATCAGAGACAGCATGTGCTTGATGCTTGTGGAGAGTGGGTTTAAATGCCTGCAGCAAGGCCTCTGAATAAAACCAGAATTCTTGGTTACGACACAGTGCAATAATAAAGATACATGCATGAGGACAACTGCAATGAACATTAAACCCTCAGCCATCAGTTATTGATGAAATGTTCTCCTGGTGTTTGCATAAGATGGTTTCTCAGGATTTTAGTGGAATTCTTAGAGAGGCTTTATCAAATAAATACAGTCTCCTGCTGTTTGAGTGCTTCAGAAGTTCACCAGAAACTTGAGGTTGTTTAATGCTGGGGCATTTTTTAGCTTATCTAAATTCACTGACTCAAATAGTCTGCTGCTAAACTCAAAGCTGTCTAAATAAGGGACCATACTCCTGATCCTACCTGCATCAAGAGAAGTTTCATAAAGTTTTATAGAAGTACAAGTTTACAAATTGTGACAAATATGTATACAAAACTGCATGAATGAACCTGGGTATGATACTATCAGGTTAAATATCAGTAGTTAGCCCTTTCCTCTGGAGAGGAGCACAACTGGGCTGATTTATGCCTCATGTTGTTTTCCATGTGGAGCATTTCAAAGGCACAAGACTCATGGAGTTGATGATCTTTCTAAAGAGAGCTGTGGAATATGTTACCAGAAAGAAAATACAGGTCAAGTATTTTGATCATGTTCTGCATGCCAAAGATCCCTTCCATGGTGCTAAACAACCCTTTAGCTATTCCTACCCAACAGCTTTCCACCTCCTTACTCTGGTGCTTCTTTGGACTCTTGCATAATATGGATTAGTCACTAGGTTAATTTATAACACAGTTTTCTGCCCAGTAAGAGCAAGCAGCCAAGCTCCAGGGGGAAAGCACTGCCAGAGCTGCCCATGAAAGATAGTAAAGGAAATCCTGGACTCATATTTGAAATTTTATTAAAAACCCCAAACCAGCATTAAAACTGGAACAGGATTTCAAAAAGACAATGAGCTGCTATTGATTGATATTAAATTGTTTAAAGTAAAGAAAAGAACATTCCCGTCTTTAAAATGACAAACAAACCAGAAAATGCTGCTCGTGGAAAAGATGTCCTTGCCAGTGAAAATTTAAGTCTGGGTCAAATCTCACTACTGTTAGAGAAAATAGATATATAAGAACAAGATCTTTATTCAGTTCCAGCATATTATAGGCTAAGATGACTTATGACCAATGGATCATTGTGCCAAAACAATTATAGGCAATTTATGCTAAAGGTAGGGTATTTTGAATTATCTTGTTTAATTTGTATACATAAGGAATATAAAACCACTTTAATGTTAATGCACAGTACAAGAATCCACAGTTACGAAGCATTTATAGTACTAAATGATACACGGTTTCTTAACAGAACCTCAGGCAAAGATAATTAGAATAAAGGATGTTCGTGACAATTTCAAATAAGATTAATATAATCTGATAAAATTCTTCACAAGGGGCTGTGGCCTTGGTGATATGACTCATTGCTTTATTATCAGCCATTCTTTACTGGCACCTGATCTGCCACGGTATGGATTTTAATATAGACTTAATTGTGGAGAGAAGATTTTACATAGCATATTTCTGAAGTTCCTATTCCTTGATATATATGTATGACTTCAGAACTGGATCTTTTGCAATTTCTTGATCATTTGAAGTCAAATTTATATTGTTTTCTGGAGCTTCCTGAGGCAGAGAGCTTCTGTGCCCAAGTGGCCTCATATAGACATACAGTCAGAACATACAGGTTAATGAGACAAGCAGACACAAGTAAGAATAAAAGCAAAGCAAACAGGTTAATAGCATGAATCCCAGAAGGTTTGTTGAAACACATCTGCTTCTGGTAGTTCTGCTCAGCTAGCTCTAACGCTCTATGCACTGAAGTCATGGATTTATTCTGAACACACAAAACAGGCAGCATGAAAAACTTCAACATCAAACTTGATCACAAAAGGCAACTCAGAACACCTCCATTTACAATAGAAGCTCTGAGTATTTTGAAGGATCAGATAACCTTATCCCCACCTGTACTTTTCAATAATGGTCTGGTTTTCTTTACCTCCACCACCACCACTCATGTCTGCCAGTCTTACATTTATTCTTTATGAAGGCTTAGCTGCACTTCCAAATCAAACCTAACCCAAATAATTATGTTAAATGGCTTAATACGGCTTTTTATGTCCTACTTGCATAAAACAACCCAACAGTTTGTTATTATTCAGCATACATATTTATATATTGCAGACCACAAGCAATTTTTATGTTTCTTACAAAGGCACAAGCCTAGAAATGGAGCCAACCAAAGTTTGTGGCAAATATGGCAGCACCTCAAAGCCTTTCTGTTCTTATGAGATTAAAAGCCTAGAAAAACAGATTTGCAGGCAAAGGAAGCTCTTGCTAATAGTAGCTTCCCACAGTACGAGTTGTGCTATGCAAGGCACAATTTCAGTTCAGCAGGGCACACACATCCCTGTCACATAAAACACAGAAAACTCATCTTTCTCATCAAAGCTTGTTTAGATATATTGCACCTTGATAGGACATCAAACATGTGCAAAAAAGGACTAATTCAAACTCCCCCAAAACCAACAGAGCCAAAGTGATTGTAAACACAGTCCAGTATCAAACTTTAGGTAGCTGGGAAACAAAGGGTATCCCAAAACAATACGGGTGTGCTACGAAGAAATAGTAGGCTCCTCTCTTCTGACTTTATGCTGCTGGCCCACAGTGAGGAGCCTCTTAGTTACCGGCCTGGGGCATCCCAACCAAGTTACTCGCAGGTGCCCAAGCAGAAAATTGAACAAGATGGTTTAGCAAAGAGTATCTCCAGGGTCACTGCTGAGTGCATTATAACAAGATAATGCAGAGAAAACTATTAGCCCTTTTCTCAATGCAATCTTCACAGACAGTATAATCCAGAAAGAACATCTTGCTTCTGACAAATAACACTTTGAAGATGGTCTGGGATAGCCCTGCTTTGGACAATCATAACTCACATACCTGTGATGGAGGGCACATCTTCACCTTACAACAACAGAGCGTGAGGCACAGACTCTCAAGCCAGCTTTGAACAGGCAGAGAAATGGTGAGAAAAGTGGTAGAGAGGAACAGATCCTCCCTGGAGAAAGGAAGAAATCAGGCTCCAGAATGGGAGAAAACTCTTGAGTTTTACAGTTGCTTTGATCTCCTTTGTAAGGATTATTACAGAGAAAACATATGGCTTTTTTTGCTTTGAAACCCTGATTATCTTGGGTTTTATAGTTGGTGCAATAATGCTGCTTATCAGGGTTTTACTTGCATAGAATAGGGCCGTGATGCAGTTATACAGATTCTGGTTTTAAATGCAAGTCAGGCACAACCAGTTTGGTTATTTCCTAGTTATGCTCTGTGACACAAGATAGACACAATCTCTGAAAATGACACAGACAACAAAGAGAAACTGGGCTAGAGCCTGGCCCCATCTGAATAGTGCATGATGAAGATGCACAAGAATTTCCTGTGTTATTGAAACCTTTGTGTTATTGAAGCACTTGGTCTAAGCTTTCTCTTACAGATATGTACAATAAAGGGTAAAGCTGTTTGACAGCAACATTTCCTCCATCCCAAGCTATTGAAAAAGCTTCCTGATGCTATCACAGGGGGGCATTATAAGATGCCCACCCAATTAGGTTAACTTAAATAATGCTGCATCCTCTTGAACACAAAATGCTGAGAGGGGAAAGAAAAGAAAGTCACAGTGGAGATACTTGAGATGCAATGCTGCAGAGTTTTAAACACATAAAATCATCAGTAATTGAGTATTTGTTTAAGCAAGAACAGAGCTTTGGAAGCTGGACTGCAAATCTAAAATCCCATGGCTTGGGAAGTAGAATACAAAGGCACAAAATTAAAAAGCACGCAGTCTTGTGTGATTGAATTAATAAGGTAGAAAAGAATTCCCAAGTAAAACACATCCTGAAAGAAAAAAATAAGGATCATCAATCTAAAATGTTTAATCAAGAATAAATAAAATCCACTTTCGAATAAGATCTGGTAGTCCATTATTTCCCATAGAAATGCTGTGAGTACAGGTTACCTACCACAAGTAACTTTTGTCTTACCATAAATGATAGTCTGCTTTCCAGCTCAGATGTATTCAACAATCTGACAAAAGCCTCTAAAGCCCTTACCAACACCTTTGCAGCAACCAGTCCATATACCAAATAGACAAACGTGAAACTCTCCCTTGCCAATAGCCAAACCTTTACCACATTCTCTCAGATGGAAAACACCTTTCATCCAACTAAGTTCACCTTCACCAGAACAGCCTCAGAGGAAGCAGTTAAATTTAAAGGGTGGTGTAACTCCTAAATAAATGTATCTGTTAACCAAGGCATCAGGAAGCAAATCCCAGCTTACCCTCTGAAGCATGCAAGATACTCTGAGACATTCCCACATCAACTTCAGCATTTTCATTTCTCTTTTAAAGTTTAATTTACATCTTCATTTCCTAATGAGCTGTACTAAAGCAATAAGCCTTGATGAGGAGGGCACTATCATGAGACAACTTAGTATGCCCAACACATGATGTTCTACAGGTCAATTTTAAGGTCAATTAACAAATCATATTCTCAGTCAGACGTTTCTGGCAGTAAGAACAGTATAAATTAACAGGCTTTTGAATTGCCCCAGTAATTTTTTCTTTAAGTCTGAAAAGCATTTGAGAAGGAGATTAAGGGGAAAAAAAAAGCCATTTAAGGAGTGATTTCTTCCCATCTTCATTAAACCAAAGCAGAAGCTTCTGAAATGGAGGCAAATGTCAGTCTTTTACAGATTGGAAGCAACTTTCTGCCTTATCTTTCTGCAGCTGAAGGAAAGAACTTAAAAAACATTGTAAATAGCTATACACAGATACATGCTATGGGAATGGGAACCAGACCATAGTTTCCTCAATCTAATTTATATTTTAACCTAGATTCAGTCTGGGTCGTACAATCCTCATGTGAACATCATTATCTGTGAAGACAGTTTACATGTACCATGCAATTTCAGACCTGGATTCGAAAATTTCCCATAATCCACAATATTTCTATGCAGAAAACTTAAAATAGTTTGACTTTGGAAGGTGGTGACCACAGAGTGTAGCCCTTTAAGGAGGTAAATTGCAGGTGGTGTGAGTTGGGTTGACAATATAGCACAGATCTGTTATCTGAAAGAATCAAGAGACTATCAAATTTGTATCAGAGTGTAGAAGAGTTTTTTTGGTTTATTTCATTTTCCTTTTTGGTTTTTTTTTTTTTTTTTTTTTTTTTTCACTTCGTTTTTAGACTTCTGCTTGACAGGAATTAAAAAGCACCACAAATGATTTTCTTTGAAGATTCTTAGAAATCACACTAGGTAACAAAAATTAGCGGAGGAAATTGATGGTGGCAAAAGAAGATGTAGTAGCAATGTGTGTCTGAAAATGCAACCCACGACAGTGCAATGAGATGCTGTTTACACTGCTGAAATATGTTTAACAAATTAGCACAGATTACGGGTTTACATGTGAGTATCTGTGTGGGTGTAGATTTAGATTAATACTTGACAGTTTTGTTTTTCTTACCGTCAACGGGTTATGGGGGTTAGTGGGAGTCTCCATTAACTTTTTCTCAGCATACCATTGTGGTTTAGGACTTTGTGAATCTTAGAATTTGTATAAAACCTTTTCAGACTTTTTCTAAAAAACCTTTTATTTTCCCCTTGAATATATTTGCCCTGTCTGTGGATCACAGACTGAGCCACGCTGTGCCCTACAGCAGTTACAGCCATTGGCTTACCTTGTCCTGAAACTGCACAGCCACATGCCAACTATAGAAATCAAGGCTGTTGATATCTATGTTGAACAAAGTTGGTCCAGCAATTAACTCCTACTGCAGACTCGTAAACCAGTGATGCTGGTATTTGTCCAAACACTGTTCTGAGGACCTGCGGTACTTACACAAAGTCTGATGGGAAACATTTCATCAGCCTGGGCAAGAACAATGCTCATCTGACTGCTAACATCACCATGACAAGTCCCTGGGACAATGAAAAGAGGTGGAGAGAGCCACTGAAGATTGATTGAATCCTTGTGTTTCCTATGTTCTTCTTTGAGCTTTATTTAACTTTATAAGCATCTGTATGTCTTTACTTCTCTTTAAAATTTAACACCAAATCATCTGCATCCAAATAAATACTGCTCTGAAGTTACTGAACATTTTTCTTTATTTATTTCCAAGGAAATGGGATTTTTTTGTTTGACCTTGACAGAACTTCGAGATGACTGTACTTGTCCATTTCATATTTTATCCCAGGATTTGGGGGTTTTTTTGCTTCATTCCAGGGTGCCTTTTCAGAAACACTAGTTGAAAATTCTTTTTCTCCTCCTCTCCCCAAAGATTCTAATTTGAAAGCTTTCAAGGTGCAAAGTATCATGATTTTCGCACAATGCTGTCACACAGATACAGAATATAAACCTCTATTCATGACTCTCTTAAAATTAAAAGAATTAGAAAAATGATTGCTTTAGTTGTGCAAAACTCAAATACCAGCCTTAAAATTTTAATAGGTGAAACAGTTATCCAAGTCCCCTTCAGTCATGAGACTCTCCATGGTTCCAGCCTTTAGATGAGCTCTCTTGTCCTGTAGCTTGTATTTACACTTGTGCTACAGCTGCTTCATGCTGATGTGACGGAAGTTTACCAGGTGAAGAAAAATAATACATAGAAATGGATCAGTCAAAGCACAAAATAAAGAAATAAAATTTACCATCAGGATATTACCTGCTGGTAAGACTCAAGAAAATACCTATGATTTATGAATTTATATCATTCCTTCACATAGGTATTTCTTTCATATCGTGTACATGCAAAATTGGTGCTGAGATGTATGTTGGTTTTTTTTCCCCACTTAATCATTTTACGAGTCACTGTTGTAGCTAAAAGAAAAATAAAGATGATTTCTGTAGGCAATAGAAGCACTTGAAGATGCACACATTGAGAAAAGATGAAGTCTCTTCCTATGGAATGGTGACTAATATTGAGTGTGCAATACAGCTGATATGGAAGATACAGCACATGCTATGATCTCAGCAGGGAATGTTTCCACCAATCCACACAGACATAAATATGTAGTTCAAACTGCTCCCAGTGGAAAGAGTCTCCCCTAGTGTGTGAGAACCAGCTACTGTGATTTTTGAGATATCACTGCCAGTGGAGAGAGATCATAAACGTCCCCCACTGCTCCTCAAACATACTCAGTTGTGTGAGCACCCAAATCATCTTAGATCAGGGCACTAGGGAAAAACAAAGGAGTTTTTCTTCACAAGGGCAAACAAATGGCTCACTGAAATACCACAGAGCTTCTCCAAGCTCCTAACTGCGCATACTGCAAATTTAAAATGCTGTCTTAAGGGACAAATGAAACCACGATGCATATAGGCTTCACAAAGCTCAATGACAAAATCTAGCGATCTTAATTTATTTCACAATTATGGCCCAAATAATGGATCTTCCTTACAACCTCAGTTGTAGACCAGGATCTAATTAATAATGAAAATTGTATATGACAACTAGCAGGGTCTCTGTCAGCTCCTGCAGGTTCCAGACATCAGGCTACATAATATTGAATTAATGGTGGGCAGTAACGCTGCTAGCAAGCTAATGAAAACAAGGAGCCTATGGTTTACCTGAACCAGGCCTGAATTCCATACAGCATCCCACAAAATATATAAACACACATGTATGTAGATACATATATATAAAAATGCATATATACATATATATTAGAAAAGTCAGACACTGGGATCTTCAGAGATATTCAAAACTTAATGCATCCCATACAGAAGGTCTTGTGACATCCTCATGATATCCCAAGTAAATAAAGAAAATATGTTCTTCCTGGGGAGTAGATTACTACTTGGCCATCGAAAACTGTGTGTATTCTGTGATAAATAATAAAACCAGAAACAGTTAAAGGAAAAAAAAGAGATTAAGAGAAATTAAGGTTAAGAATCAGATTTTTCTTCAATTTATCCTCCATTCAGTCAGAAGACAGGGACATTAAAACAATTTAATATGACCTCCTATAAATGCCCTTTCTTATAGAAACCCTTTCTTTTAGAAACCCTTTCTTTTAATTCCTACATGAAATGTTTAAAAAGTAATAGATCAAATGCATCCTTCTAGCAAAGTCATTACCACTGAATATTCTAGAAGGCTTTGGAAAAATTAGTTCTCTTTCTTGTATTTAATTTTTACTGAGCTGGGATAAAGCAGGTAAGGATAAACATTTCACATTGTGCTGCAAAGTTGTATCTCTTTTTAAGTCCATTATTATACAGGAATTACCAAATAATACCAGCACTTTGAAATGCTACCCAAAAGGAGAAGCTAATATTGGGTAACAGCTACTCACCTGTGACACCTCACCTGACATTATCAAAAGAAGGAAACATTCCTCAAGGAATTAAATATTTATCCCTTTAAAGGTATAACTACAGCACAAAAATACATTTCTACCTCCCACAGCTTTTATCAAGCTGTCAAGTTCTCCATAGCTTGGTGTTAACTGAATCATAAAGGGAAAAATATCTAAAGCAGGAGAAATGTGTGAACTCTTGCTTGAAGATGCACTTGGTCATTCAGTGAGAAATCAGGAAGACTCTTGACTGTTCCTGATCTCTGCAGGTGCAATTAACCAACAAGCTTGGTGTGCGCTCAACTTCCAAACAGATGCTTAAATTCACTCCTAAGATGATACGGGATAAGGTGTCTGCCCTTGCACAAAGCTTCAGAGTTGACCTTTCTCTTCTGGAGAAACTACCGATGAGGTTCAAACCATAAAACTTCTCCCCTTCCTCTATTTCAGCTTCCTTCCTTCTCCACCAATTTATTTATTCTTTGCCTGGCAAAAAATCCTGAACAGACCAATTCCGATCTGAAATGTTGTTTGATGACATATTTGTAAGTGGAGTGGAAGGAGACACATTGCCTAATTTTCATCATAAGCTTTTAGTTTAGATTCACTGGGGGCTTCATTTAAAAAAAAATCCAAACCCTCAGTTAATTTTTGCATGAAAATTGCATTGAAATCTATGTTTTAGTATGTAAAAATGGAATCTTAAGTGTATATACATCCTCTGTATTAAACTCAAGTCTCACATAGACACAGGACACTTGCTTTGGCCAGCTTTCTTGTGGCAATCTAAAACAATGCACGAGATATAAAAATATCCACCCAGTATATGTGTCTTTGTGGGATTGTTTTCACACCTTTTTCACCTCTTTGTAAAATGTAAAAGAACTGAACTATTGATTGTTATTTCACACTCTAAGGACACAATAACAGGAAAAATATGGGATCAAAGTGAATCTGTGCAGAGCTTTATCCCCAGCTTCCTTATTATCAAAGCGTTTGTTTAACTTTAAGCATATGAAAACTATCATTTATATGCAGCCAAGCACTTAAACTCATGTATAAGTTTAATGATGTAATTGTGATCCTTGGGGATAAAGGATGAGAAAGTGTGATGGAAGAGTTATGTCTTCTTATTTTACTACACTCAGGTTCCATTTTTTACCCCATCTAAGGCTCTATCCCTTTGGAATAATATATTGTCCATCGTATTTGAAAAAACATGGCAGTCAGGTGAAGTTCCTGACAGCTGGAAAAAGTGTAATATAACCCCCATCTTCAAGATAGGGGAAAATGGATGAACAGAGCAGTCAGTCTCACCTCTGTGCCTGCCAAAATCTTAGAGCAGATTCTCCTGGAAGGCATGCTGAGGCACAAGAAAAATAACAAGGTGCTTGGTGACAGCCAGCATGGCTTCACTAAGGGGAAATCCTGCCTGACCAATCTGGCGGCCTTCTATGA
>JANRGW010017949.1:0-49975 GCA_024733675.1 Psilopsiagon aymara
AGAGCATGAGACTCAGAAAGTCCTTGGCCAGACCAAAACATTCTAAGCAGTAACCAAAACATTGGTGTTATCAACACTGTTCCCAAGCTGAAAGTCAAAAAACACAGCTCCACACCAGCTACCAAGAAGGAGTAAAACGATTGCTACTGCCGAACCACGACAACTGACCACCACAGTTCTTGCTAGACATTGTTCTCTCCACACTTTCTCAGCTGTAGACTCCCATTACTATGGCTGCCCTAGCTATGAGTCAGGCAGTGGTGTGCATCCTGCTCACCTTCCTGTACTGCTTCTGTGCCTTTTGACTGGGGAGCTTCCACAATGTTCTTGAAACAATCAGAAAGAAAGAGAAAAGAGACATCCCTTTAACTGATTTATTCACTCCTTGATGACGCTTGCAGTGTTCCTGTGTTCTGCAACTCATGTATAGTAATTAAATACCCCAATATGCTTATGTGATTTAACCTTGGAGTCTATGAGGAAAATCCCCTTGATTTTAGTGGTCTCAAAATATAGCTCGCTGGATAACAAAAGCATGATGTTCCCATTCACAGTATGGCTGTGAAACTTGGATAAAAAAGAAACAGAACCTCAAACTGCAACATACCCTTCTAATTAACTGTTTTTCAGAGCCTATTTAATCCCCTCCTAGCTGAGCACTAGAAGGTGATCTCAGCACTAGAAAATAATTTTAGCACTACAAAATTATTTTTTTTTCCTCCAATTAGAGGTCACATTTAGAAGACCAAAAAAACCCCCCAAAACCCAAACAAAAACCTGCAATTTTGTACTTCCAATCTGCTGGAGAGTACAAACAACAATTTAGATTTCTTTGTTATTGACAATGCAGTCATAGTTTCCTTTTGATAACTCAAGATATACTGCTAGAATAACGGTGGAGATAATGAGAGGCATGCTTTGGTGCCAGTGCTTTTGTCTATTAATGAGGAAGGAGTTGCACTTTTTGTCAGTTTCCAATTTTCTAGTTTGTCCTTGGCCTTGGCAATTGAAGCAGATAAGTGAAGCAGATGAAGCCTCAGCATCCCCTGCGCTTCTGTATCTCTGGGCCATGCACACCATACAGCCCTAGAGATCCCTCTTTTCTCTGCTCCCTGCCTCCAGTTTTCACATCTGCTGCATCCCGGAGGGCCTGAGTGATGCTTGTTTTATTTTCTTCTCTGTTCTCTCTCCCTTCATTCTCCCTTCTTCTTTCTTCTCCTGAATACCAAACTATGAACCTTCGGTTTCCTACCTCACGTTGACTTCACCTCCCTCTTCTCCGTGTCCAGCAGTATCTCTGACTGTTCTTCCTTTCCTCACATTAGGGGCTGCTGTATCCTTCTCTAAAAGGCAGCTGTGTGAACCTTTTCCTCCCTTGGTCACCTCTGTTTTCTTACTGTCTGCCAAACAATTCGTTCAGTATGTCAGCGAGTTATTCTTGTGTTAGAAGGAAAGGACAACCATACATGGTAGATGAGACTAAGGTGGAAATAATCAGTGGCTGACCATTTTTAGATCCATTGGATGTTTAATAGGGAGCTAGTTGAAAGTATTGGAGGTGAATTAGTTTAGATACATTGAGCTATTTTTCTCCTTAGTGTTTTCTGAATTGTACTTTCTTGTTGGTTATGAGCAAACCCTGATATTTTGACATGGAACCTATGCCATGTTCAAAACCAGACCAGGTGATTGCTGACTGCAAGGCTGAGACTTCTCTGATAGGTGAAACCATTAGCAGACTGCTGAATTGCTGTTGATACAGCTTTAGAAATGTAATCTTAACCCAAGTCAAGTCTTCTGTACTTTTTGACCTAGAGCTAGAACTAGAACCTTCCCTGGATTTTTCGGTTTGATGTTTTTGAGAGAAGCAAAGAAAGAGAAATTTTAAATGTTGGCTTGCTTGGCCAGTTTCTAAACTGTAGAGACAATCGGCACCTGACTTTCAGAATATTAGTTAAAAAAGTAAGTAAAAATAACGGCAAACAGATTAAAACCTTGCAGTCTTCTTAAGCTAATCCTATGTTCTCTGTATAAATATGTATAAATTCTGACCTCTCTGATCTTTTTTTCCTTCAACCACACACTGAAATTTCCAAACATTATTGAAACTTATAAAAGTTTATACACATACCCAAGAGTCAAAGCTTAAAATAAAGGTTGATCCACTGGAAATCAGTAAAACCCCTACATGCATTTGCATTTTTATGTTGAAGGCATTAGTGTGTGTCTTATTGATGGGTATGCCTTTCATCATGCTGGTAATAAAAGAAGGTAGCGCAATGATACCTTGCTATATTGTAATAACAAGCACTTCAAAACAGCTTAATAGGTTGTGAGGGCTGTAAATGGGAAGAGTTGTCTAACAGCACTCTGTAACAGACGTGGTCTCATGAAGAGACCAGGGTCTGATCTAAGACCCTGAGACTCTGGACCTCCTCCAGGTCTCCCCTCTTTGTTAGGGAGTACAAGCACAGCAGTTCTGCTGGGCAGAGCAAGGTATAGTGCTCTCTGGGTCATGGATAGAGGATGAATTGTGGCCTGTTTCTCACTTTCTGCTACTTTACTCCTAAAGCAGAGGCTATCCAGGTAACCCCACTCACTTTCCTAGGGAGAAGAGCAGAGGAGGTTAGTGGTGATGCTGCTCAGGTGTGATCGGGCACATGTTAGCACTGCAGATACTGTATTTCCTGAGGATACTGGAACTGACTGTTTCAGTAGTGCTGAGTGTCTTGCACACATGTATTGCAGTCACACTGCAGTACCATTATGCTACCCTTTGATAGCATGTTTGTGTGTGTGTAAAGAGTAGAAAAGAAAATTGTTTGGAAACATGTTAGTGTTAGGGACCTTCCCAGATTCAGATCTAAGCTGTTGCTCTCAGATTCTGCAGCTTGAAGTGTGGAAACTAGCTAAATCTGCTAAAAATTCTGCTATCTTCACTAGAAGTCCAGTGAGACCACCTAATCTTGAAAGCCTGCCATCACCCTGTGATTGTATCTTACATATTTGGCTGCTTCTGCATGGAAGAAATACCTCCTGTCAGATTTGGCTTCAGTTCAGTTGCCGGTTCTCACAAGGGCTAAATTTACATTTGGGTTAGAACATGCATGCAATGAGACAGAATCCCCGCCCATCCTTAGTGCTTTCACCTCTGCATGGAGTGAGGACGACAGGAGTCTCTTTCCTCTTCCTGCTATTTTTAATTCCCTGGCCACTCACTCCTTTCGGAAGTGGGTCACAGGCATTTGGTGGATCCTTGGCTTACACTGTGTGACTTGCAGTCAGCTTGTATCCAGGGTGACTGCACAGCTTGGCCAAGCTGTTTCAAGGCTGATAACAAAGCACCTACAGAAATCAGCCTTAGTCATGCCATGGTGTTATAGTTGCAGTTTTCCAATGTGTAAGCGCCACCAAATATTTCTGCCAGCAGCAACAGCAACATGGAGAAAGCTGATTCAAAAGCAGGCTGCAAATTGCATTTGGTAAGGGCTTTGAGAGACCTCATGGCCAGCAAGAAGAAAGGGATAGCAATAAGGAACAAAATACTAGCCAAAGAATAAAGAAAGCCATTTCTGCCTTGGAGTATAGCTGGTGATTATAATGAAGACTGAAGTGGTGCTGGTGAGAAGATCAGTTGCACCTCCTGGTGGCAAATTACAAAATAAATAAATAGCAAAATGTCCAGCTCAGGCGTTCATGCATTTACTGTGCTATAATGACTCTGGGCAGAATGACCTATGATAAGACAGCAGGAAATTCCTGAAATCTATATCGTGGAGGAAAGAAAAATATATGCAAGGAAAACAAAATATTGAATACTTAGAGCTTTGCACATAACTTCTGAATCAAAAATAGAGCCACCAGAAGTGGGATATTCCTTTTAAAAGCCACATTTCTAACTAAACCATCTGAATACTCATATTTTCAATGCATATATTACAAACCAAACCAAGGAAAATGCTTGTAGAAATGTGCTACACAATGGGCAGTGTATGGTGTCCTCTGTTTCACTCATGCTGAAGCGTGTGCAAATATACCTGGAAATGTTTAAGGCCAAGTTGGATGTGGCTTGGAGCAACCTGGTCTAGTGGGAGGTGTCCCTGCCTGTGGCAGGGGGTGCAACTGGATGAGCTTTAAGGTCCCTTCCAACCCAAACCATTCTATGGAATAGAAGACAGCAGGAAAACATTGGTTGCATTAGACAATAATATGGCCCAGCAGCCCTGACATCCAAATTCCATGGATGGTGTTTAGCTCTTTATTAGCTGCAGGCTCCCCATTCGTTTCTGGTTCCTGTGACTCAGTTTTACCAGGCCTTTTTTGAAGCTGCAAGATGCCATTGTATGAAGTATCATATAAGGTAATAGGTACTCATGGAACATGAATAACTCTAGGGATTCATTGGAGTGTGTAGCCATATTCCTCTCACTGTGGGTGGCTTGAATACTAACATGAAAGGACTTCTCTAATTTTGAAGTAATCAGCTCAAACTGAAGTATGTGACTTGATTTTTTACAGACACTGCAGTCACTGTAAGAGCTGCGCCATTGAAACTCCCCCTGCTGACAGTTCTACTGAAAAATGTGCTGTTAAAATACCCTCCCACCACACTGTTTTGATCTTCTTAAACTTTTATGCGTGTCCAAGAAGTCAGAATGGGCTGGTAACTGTAATTTGGAAGTGTGACTTGGAATATGTTCAGTCATAATTGCATAAAGCTTGGGTAGAGTGGGAAGGAATAGGCATAAGTTTTTCAATTGGATCATAGCTCATCAGTCAACTCAGTAGGGACTTTGCAAGCTCTGTAAGAAACTCTCTTACAGGATGCAAGCCTTTGTTAATGCAAATGAGACAAATGATTATGTAGATTTTCCTCTGGGTTTCACAGCTTGGGCTCACAGTGTGATCAGCTCTGAAACGTTAGTTGAATTGTGCTGGTCCAAGGGTGTGATTCTTAGGATGTTTTAACCATGCTTGTAAACATGGTTACATTGGTAAGAAAAAAGTTTTTTCCTTTTATGACTTTATTTTGGGCACTGCCCTAAGCTTCATTTCATGTACAGCATTGTTTTATAAGCATATCTTTCAAGTAGAGACAAGGTCTTAATGTCACTAACAAAGGAAAAGGGCGAGGTGGTTGACTCACATGGGCAAAATCTTACTTCTTATCTAATCCTGCCTTGTAGAGTGTCGCTAAGGACTCCAGCAGTGGCACACACATGATGCTGGGCAGGGGCCTGGGAGTGTCTGTAAGTGCTTGGTAAAAGCCTACTTAACTTGTGAACATCAAAGGGACAACTGAGTTGAAATTCCAGTTCAGCGCAAGGTCAGTTGGAATTTACTGAGAAGCAATAGGTTAACAAATGTGCAAGGTGGCTCAAAACTGGCTGGAGCATGTGGCGTGTTTTAAGCTTGATTACAAACCTTGGTTTCTGGAAGGTAAGTACAGCTTCTGCAGCTGGAAGCCGGGATACACAGAGGATACTCTCATAGGCAGGGGCCATGCCTGCTTTAGGGAAAAGAAAAAGATTCATGAGCCTCCACTGTGTGGAAAACTCTAGGCTGTGTTCAAAGCCCTTGTGCCTGGTCCCCTGACCCCAGTGCAGCTGCTCTGACCACTGTCTGCAGTGCCACCATCCCTGGGGTCTTACTCATACTGAGCACCACACACCCCAGCAGGCACAGCTCAGCTTTCTTCAGCAAAATGCAGGAAGGCTCTGCTAGTTCAACTCCATCCCAGTTAGCACTATTCATGACTTTTGCATTGGCAAACCCCAGATACAAAATATGAAGACCTGCAGTGAGGATTTGGAGTCTCTCTGGTCTTTTGCTTTATGCTCTGTGTACTCAGGGCAACCCCTGCCCAGAGGCAGCAGTACTGCTGGAGTGACCTCAGTGTCAGAATGCCTTCAAAATCTCGGTCTGTGATCTTATGATGAATACACACCAGAAATCTCCTTGAGGAAATTAATAATGGTTTTCATCCATGATTTGTACTGTGTGCAGTGTAAAAACCGAATGAAAAAAATGTTGCATTCAACAGCTCCAGACATGTCCACCATGAAGAGGAGAGAGTTTCTGCAGGAAAAAAAAAAGTCTGGTTGCTTTTATTATATATGAGCACACGGTCACTTTCTCCAGTCTTCCCAGACAAACTTCATGCAGTTTATAGCTTCTGAGTGCCTGATTTTATAACATTTATATTATTTTAGAATAGGTTTTGGGAATGCACTGCATTTAGAAAGTGGAAAACATAATACATATCTATATAGCTATGTACACTAGGACATATATACAGAAATTCAGATGTTACGTCCTGGTAGTGGGAACTTGCATTTGTAATAGCACCCATGGTGGTCGTAACAAATTAGGCAGTTTTGATTCAGCCAGGATATCAATACTAACATGCAGCCAGCATGTCCCAGGTTCACAGTCCTAAGAAGGGCTGCCCTTTGTGCAACATGCTTTTCATAGAGCATGGTGGTCTATGAGGCATCATGTGACTGCTCATGGTGTACTTAACCATGCTGTTCATAGAGCATAGTGAGTACAAGGTCATGTAGAGACAGTACAAGGGGGAATGGCTTTAAACTGGAAGAGGGGAGATTGAGATGAGATCTTCAGCAGTTCTTCCCTGTGAGGGTGCTGAGGCGCTGGCACAGGCTGCCCAGAGAAGCTGCCTCATCCCTGGCTTTGTTCAAGGCCAGGTTGGATGGGGCTTGAAGCAACCTGATCTAGTGGAAGGTGTTCCTGCCCGTGGCAGGGTGTTTTAGCTGGATGAAGTTTAAGGTCCCTTCCAACCCAAACCAGCCTGGGATTCTACGTTTTGCATATGTCCTGCCATCCACTGCAAGCACAATTACTGATAATGTGAATGTCAGTCTTAAATAAAGCATATGCTGAAAAAAAAAACCTCTTTGCAGACTAATTAGCAGGAGAATTGAATTACAAGGCTTTTGCAGTAAAAATCAGTTTCTGTGTTTACAGCTGATAATCAGATTTGCCAAGTTAAGAGTGATAATTACATGTGTCTAGCATCATGCTAATTTCCCAAATACTCTATGTGAGCTTCTCTGAAACCTTACAAGCCAATCATACTTATAAAAGAGCAGGACTGGCTGATGTCTTATATAGTCTATTTAAGGTCATTGTTGTGCTCCAATGTTTATGTTTTGTTTTTTTAAACAAATTGCACAGGCTGAAAGAAAACCTAGGGGTTCATTTCTATAATTGGTAACTGTTCTCTTCAACAGCATTGCACTGTCAGATGAGCAAGCTCTACAGGAGCTAAATCTTCTTTAAATAATCTGTCAATTGGAAATTACTAAGATCTGAAGAGATCCTGTCAGAGAAAGATTGCTTTATGAGGTGGGCAGCTAGGATAAGTGGGACATAAAAAGGAAGGAGGGAACTCAGAATGTTGGGAAAGGTTTTCTCCTGGGAGTTGAATGAGTCAACAAAATCACACTCTTATGAAAATGTGGAGTGCAATGCTGAATACCAAAATTCATGAGGAAGAATGCAGCCCCCTTGATATATACAGTAATCTTTCTGCTATTTTTAGCATGGTAAAACCTCAGCTGGACGTCTCTGGCATTGCAGTTCAAGAGGATGTGGACCATTGGGAAAGAGCCCGAAGAGGAGCATTGAGCATAATTAGAGGTCTTGAATATGACCAAGGAGGTAAGAGCTAAGAGAGTTACATGGTTCAGCTTTTAGAGGAGAAAACTCAGGGCAATGCAGGGATAATCTTCAAGTATGCAGGGGATAGATTCAAGCTATAAAAAGGACAGAAATAGTCTTTCCTAAGAGCTCATGTTTTATTTGATAGGATGTTTTGGTCTTGCACTACAGGAAGAAAGATGTGGGTTAAACAGTGGGGAAAAGCTTTCTAACAGTGCAGATAGTGAAACATTGGAGTTTCTGCCTTTAAAGGTCTTTAAGAACACATTAGGTATACATCTATCACAAATGAAATAGGTATTGGTCATCCTGCCTGGAGCGGGCAGATAAATCAGATCATGAGGTACTTTCTTTCCCTGTTTTTCCATGATTCCACATTGAGGCTACTCTCCCTTATGCATGTTTGGATCTGATCCATTAGTCTAGTCTAAGAGTCAAATTCCAGGATAAGATTTTAAAATAAGGTTTGAAAAAAATTGGTGTGATTTGGATTCCTACCTGCTTTTTTTGCCTTTTGGGAAGCCTGGCCTGTAAAAGTATTCCTCATCCAGGCAAAGCCAGATGATTTTATGTATGTTGATATTTAAATCCTCTGGTTAAATCTTTGTTTCCCTGAAAGGCTTCTGCCTGCTCCAGCATGCCCTTGTACATTAAATTGCTAATTTACTGAATGAATCATGCTGAGAACATTCGACACATCAAGCTGGGCATAAAAAAGCGCAGTCAGAATGTAAGATAATCAACAGCAGCTTTTGTATTTCTTCTTTACATGCAAAAAGGACCATTTCCAGATCTCTCCACTGGCTATGGGTAACCCAGATATCTGAGTGAAGAATAAACTGACCCAACTAGCAGAGAGCGCCATGGGAAGCAGAGGTTTGGCAAAGACTGGCTGATGTAGCATGAAAACAACAGAACATATTTTAAATGAATAAAGTAAACAACATCGTAAATTCTGTTGATACTTTCTTATGAGTGGTGCATAGTGTCTCTTCTGTTTACTTCATCCATGCTCTCTGCTGTCTACACGTTTGGACCTCCCTGTAGGCTACTACAACTGTTTCTCAGGTGGCCTTTTATGTACTGTCAGTACTTGTGCCCTATTGCTCCACTGGATTCTTCAAAGATTCTTTTCCATCTTGCTTCTTCTTTTACCTCAAGAACAAGGAGCAAATTAAATTGGGGTTAGGAAGGCAAGCAACTACACTTGAATGTGAGCCAAAAATCTTCACAACTGAAATGTGCCTGTCCTCTGTGTAGCAGTCAAGGGAGCAGGGCATTAACTCAGGAGCCTGGTGTACTACTACTTAGTCTAAAGAACTGAAGTTCACATTACTTGGAAGTGTACCTTCTACACAAGAAAAGAAAGAGAGTAGAGTTTTCCCTCTTGCTCTCCTTCAAGAGAATTTAATTGCAGGTATCTTTCTTGATTTGCTGTGTAAAGGAAATTTGGGGAATGCCTTGAGACCATGTAGCCCTGGAGGTAGGTGTGCTTTGCTAAGATACATCCTGTAGGAGGCCCTCCATGAATTTTTGCCCAGTCACTTTGAGCGCGCTCTGCAATTCCATAAAGCTGATTTGCTTGCTTTTATTCTGTGCTCTGCAGACATCCCTATGCTATAAGTGCTTCCCTTTCCTCTTTTATCATTCTATACTACTTGCTTGCAGCAGCTTTTCACTTCCTTATCAGTTATTATTCCAGTTTGTGAAACCTCCTTTTTCCTGTTAGCAGTTGCCTTGTGTATTCCCCCTGTGGGGTGTTCTGGCAACACACATGTCAAAGCTGAGGGATGTACTTATCAGCACCCATGTGGTGTTCAGGTGTCTCCTTTGGCTTTTTCATCCAGGGAGCATGGAGCATACCTCTCACCCTTTCAGTGCCTGGGACAAGGCATTCTTCCATCCCTTGCCTGCTGAGTCCTTCAGAGGGGCCAGCCTCACATACATGTGCTTGTTTTCTGACCACTTGTTTTTCCCTTGAGCCTCTGCATTCTCGGGGTGGTATGCTGATGCTGCTGCTATCTGTGACTAAGAGTCAGGCCCTGTTTGGTCACAGCAAGGCAAGCAGATAGAACTAGCTTCCTGACCACAGGCACTCTGCCTAAACACAAAGCCTGGCCTGTGAGCCTCTCTGACTGCCTGTTACTGTCTAGAACCTCACCAGCTGCTTGGGGCTATTGGGTGGTGCTTTTAACCCTCACTGTGGAGGACTGCTCAGGTCCTGCTTCCTGATGGTTCTTGCTCCAGCTTGTCCTACACCTATAGCACAGGATTCCTAGCTTCAGACAGTACTTCTGTCCTCTGTCAGCCTGCTGTCCCTCCAGCCATAGCCTGGTCTGATCTTAACAGAAATGGGTTCTGGATGTGGATGACACCCAACTACTTACAGTGTGGTTGAATTCTGATGTTCAGCAGGGAGACATCAGTTTAAAGAGTGAACTTCCCTGGCACTGTGACATGCCAGGAAACACACTGGGGTGTGCTCCTCCTCTGCCAGTGATGCAGAGGAAAAGCCCCTTGGGAGCAGTGACTGTCTTCATTCTTGCAGCACTCAGTATTGACACTAGCAGCATGACCTACACTAAAGTTGGCATGAAAAGTATTTGTCTTTTTAAATTAAGTGGCTCTGGCCTGTTTTCTGTTGCAGCAGCAGCACGTGACATTGGAACAGCCAGTTCTGCCACTTCCCTGTAGGACTGGAGCCAGCATCCCAAAAGCAGCCACCACGCTGCTACTGCTCCCACCTGCATGGCCTCCAGAGCACAGTGGAGGGACTGCCTGGCTCTGTGCAAGATTGTCAGAGCTCCCCAGGACAGTCTCTTGGTAGCTGGTAGAAAGATGAGGACAACTTGGAAAAGTGACTGGGATGTCTCCTCAAGATGATGTCTCTCAAGTCCTGAAGCCCCAGCTGCTGTTTGGCTCCTGGGCAGTACTGGACTGCTACACTTAGGTCCTGGAAATCCCAATCTCATGCTTTAGCCTCAGTTCTCACTAATGAAATGCCTATTTAACCTGCTATTAGATATTTCATCATCAGTATTATTTTATCTCTTTTAAAAAGTCTCTTTCCACTTTGTAATTTAAATCCATTCAAAACAGCATTTTCAGAATGAAATATCCTGACTTTCAGGACAAAATGTTTTGACTTCTGTAGTGAAATTATTTCTGGAAAATTTGTGAAGGATTTTGCTTGCTCAAAACTTGCTGTTGAATACCCTTTCTGAACAGTTCTCCCTCTCTACTGCTGGGCAAACAAACTAGATATGGTCAAGCTTTAAGTATGGGTGGATTCTAGTGTCTTGACTTCTGCAGATGTTTGCCTAAAGCTGTAAGCAATTAAAGAAAAACATCTGTCTTTGTGAAGCACAGTGTGTCTTCATCTACTTATTGACTCACAGTCTTCCAGAATATAGCTCTTTTATCACTTTTCTTTAGGTGTCTTCCAGCCCTACTGTATTTTCTGTTTCATCTCCTTCGGCAGTGTTACTAAGCACCTCTTGAGGGTTAGTCTGTGATATGACCAGTTCATTTGAGCTGATAATTTCTGTGGATCATACAGCTGGCCTCATGTTTTTAAGTTTCCCTTTGTCCAATAATGTTTTTCTCTTCAAATGGCTTAAGGAAATGCTCACAAACTAAAATCTGCGTGTGACTTTACTTGGAAGGCTTAGTGAGTGACATTTATCTACCTGTTTCTAGTCTGTTTGCGCAACAAGAAAGTTATTCTGAATTCTGTACATAACTTCACTTACATATGCAAAAGGGAAGATATTGGACAATTAATATTTCAGCTAGAAAGCAATATGTTCTAAGTAGAACATCACAATTATGAACTTTTCTCTTTCTACCATCCAGATTGTCCTTTAATGAAGGAATGGCCTTGGTGGTCACTGTTTCAGTTTGGGCTGGGCAGTTCAGGCAACTCTGATCTTGAACTCCCACTGTTGCTCAACTTTACTCACATACTGATGTCAATAGGATTATGTATGAGGTTAAAATAGATTAAGAAGTGTTTGCTAAATTTAGCTTTGGATTATGAACACTATTGGAAAGTACATGAACAATATTATTGTGGGTAGCTGGAGTCACAACTGAGTCACCCCACTAGATGAAATAGGAGGAGCATCTGTTAATAGGAGGTGCTCTCGCTTGGAATAAAATAAAACACAAAGGTCTAGTTTTTCAACCTTCAGTGTATCCAGGACCACTTGCTTCTAATTTAACTTAATATTCTTCACACAGCTGCAAGTGCCAAGCACAGTTCCCTGGGCATCTGGGTGTTAACACTCCTCGTGTGCTGGCCTCTCCCTGACAAATTGTAGGGAGAGTCATGTGCCTGATTGCTAACCCCCAGCTCAGCAGCCAGGGAAACTGAAGCTTTTCTTTCATCAGGAAGTAAGTGTACTTTGCTTATCTGTATCTATAAATCTAAGAATTTTAAGTAGCTGCTCCATGTGTTTCTTAGTTGATCAGGTTTTTGTTGCTCTGTGAATCTGAACCAAAACTTAGAACTGTTTTTTGTTTTCATCCACAAAGACAGAGAGCTTGGCTATTCCTTTTACAGACCACAGAGAAGGACTCTGCCTATTTAAAGTCAGCATTAAAGGCTTGTTGACTTCAATGAATCAAGAAAGTTTGCATATTAAAGGATTTTCCAGGCTGCTCAGAGCCTTCAGAAGTGCTTTTAGTTAGCACCTAACCAAGTTGGCTTTTAATGTAGGTTGTTGTAAGATGATGGAGGAGGTTGAGCAATGTGTGAAATGTGGTTTATTTGTTCTCTCAGAAAGGCCTCAAAATAGCAATTTGTGGCATGGATGTGAAGTGTGAAGAAGTTATCTGGCTGACCTGAGGTAACACAGGGTCTCTGCAGCAGGACTAAGAAACAGGCCACTATTTTCCAGTGCAATGCTGCACCTAGTGAAACTGCGGTGAACCCTTGAGTGATCTTTATTACAATACCAAATTCTTATGTATCTTTCTCTCCTTTTTTCTGAGTTCTTGTAGGCTACTGTCGCCTTATTCAAGGGGTATTCACTGCCTCTTAACCACTGATTTTTTAAGGTGATAATAACTAATCCAAGAGATACAGAGAACTGCTCAAACTAGCAACTGTTTTTCTTTCTTTTTGAATGTAAGTTAATTGGAGTCATGTGAGACTATGATAACAATCTGAGTTAGCTTAATCATGTCGGTGTTGTGCCTCTACTATCTTTTTCTAGGTTTGCTATTCCTTATTGCTTGAAGGGGCGGTAGGAAGCTGAGTTCCTAAAATGAATTGAAATAGCAGGGATGGATTGTTGTTGCGCACAAATCTGAATGTGCCATATAGGCAATGTCATTTTGTACCTTCTGAGAATGTAGACAGCAAGGCTCGTGGAAAGGAAACTGTAGGGCAGAGAGAAAATGAATAATCTTCAGCTGAGCAAACAAAATGCATACCTGAGATACAAACTCAAATTTCTTCCCTCTTTTCATTGTGAACTTTCACTATAATGTGGCCTGAGAAACTTGGCTGAAGGCTCTGTCATGGACCGTACTGTTCATCTTGCCTTTCTACTGCTCTTTATTATTCTTCCAAGTGGGAGGTATAGCATCCTGAAATATGATTTCCACGATGTAGGACAGAAATTAATGGTAAAAATGAGTCTCCAAGTGATTTGCACCATTTTGTATTATTTTTTTTTTCCCCATACGAATTCATACACTGAAAAATAATGCATTCAATTTTAAATGCTTATTAATGCAAAAAACCAGACTCTGAATCTTGGGTGTAAAAGGTATCCAAGTGAGTATATTCAACAAGAACTTTACCACCTTTTTCCTCAGTATGGTTTCAGAATAGCCTTAAATCAAAAGAGAGGCCCTGTAACTTGCCTACAGCAGTCTCATGAGGAGGCAGCCACAGCAGGGATGGAGGTGAGAGCCCTGGGCTGGTCTGTAATATAGTTGTCAGATTATGTTTTCCCTCATTAATCTTTGACCTCCATATTCCTGGGTTGCAGGTCCCGCTGAGACATGGCAACGTTGTTTGATAAGAGAAGACAGCACAAGGGAAGTTAAAACTGCACTCTCAGCTGTCACCACCTAGTTTGCCGAAGGTGTGTGATGCTGGTCAAGGGGCAGGCGTTGAAAACACTATGAGGTATTTTTCCCAAGGAAAAGCTAGGCATAAGAGGAAAAGGGATGTGTCTGAAGATCAGTTTTGTTTTGCGTATGTTAGTGGTGCCCTAGAGAAGACAGAAGTTGAAAGTTCGACTGTTTGGCTGTCTAAATATCTGAGGAAATACAAGATTTACTATTTTCTGACCTATGCTTTTGGTAAGATCTGTTTTTGTGAGCAAATTGAGACTTTTTTGTTGTTGTTAGCAAATGTGGTGTTAAAATATACGCCAAGTTGCTGTTATGATAAGTCAGCAAAGTAGCAGTATCTCCATCGCTAATCTCAGTTCTTCAATAATGGTATTTTTATAGCTTTCCCTCTACCTTCCCCCCTCCCCTTCATGTCTGGGGATGTGGTTATCCCTCATGTCTGCATTACCAGTTTTGGCCTGCTGCACTGAGGCAGCTGGATGAGGAGATTCGACTTAGTTTGCTGCCTACTAGGATAGCTGTCTCAAGTCAGGCAGTCGCCAGGCAGGAACAAGCAAACATGGCAGCTCCATGGTCTGTGGCTCTTGGTCACTTATTTTGGATAATGGGGATGTGTCCAGTACTCTGCTTATTTTGGCTAATTGTGGAGTCCCCTTGGGCCCTATGACACATTGTGCAGAGTAGATAGTTCTGTAGACTGCCCATTTTCATGCTGGCTGCTGGATCAGTGGCTGAAAGCAAATCAAGACTGGGAATTCAGCATTTGTGTATTTGGGAGGTACCTTCTTCTGACTTCTATAAGCTTTGTTTGATAATTCTCATCCCTGTGACATGAGTGAGGTGAGAACATGGATCTGGGTAATCTGTTTTCCAGGATTTTTCTTAAGTAGTCGGCACTGAAGTGATACTCTTCAGAAAGCATCAGTGCTCTGTAGTGGCTGTTTTGGAGAGGATGTGTCAGGCAAAAATCTTGAGAACTTCTTTCATGTTACTACTCTTTCATCAAAGCTTCTCATTATCCTACCACTCAGGTTAACACACCATCAACCTAATTTTCTTCGTTTTTTAAATGCTGCTGCATTTCATCCTGGAATTAATGCAAGTGCCACTAAAACTCTCTTAATTTATGTTACATTTGACAGAGCAGCTCTGAGTTTTGGATAGAGATGTTCTTGCAGTTATGTCAAGTTCCTTAAAGGGTTTACAGCAATCACAAAATCAGTGACATTTGACAGGCCAGACACCTCAGAAGATGCAGTGAAAACTTATTGAAGTTTATGGGAGGGTTTCTGATGACATATTTATCTTTTCATCTGCCCCCATGTACATGGGAGTTTGGGGTTTGCAGAATGGTGCCCTGTGTCAGGAATGAATAGCATGAGGTCTTGACAATGTGTTTAGCCTCCTCCACATGCAGGACTGAGAGCACAAGTACCTTGTCCCTTATCTTAGGTGTTTGTCCCTTACTTGTCACTATGTCAATTATCAGCACTGCTGGTCTGGCTCATGTTTTAAATGGTCTCTTGACCTTTGACTGTTTAGTTGACATCTGCAAATATGCTTTTGGTAGAGTTTCTCATACTTGGGATCTGAAACAGAAGAAAAACTTGGAAACTGAATGAAAGGTACTGAAGTTTTTTTCTTAATCAAAAGTTCTTCTTATATTACCTGAAAATTAGTAAAGATATATATTTAAGCTTTAGCTCTTGGAAAAACCTGCCCAAGAAGCCTGTAATAAAGATTTCATCAGAAAAAGTTGAAATTTTATTCTCTTGAATATTCTCTTTCTTTAAGCACTGAACTTATTTTGGGGGTTTTATTTGTCTGGGTGAGGACTGATAGTCCTTTTGGTTTAGAGGTAGGTGTGAACATTGACTTTCAAGTGTAATCAGATCCGCACCTCTGAAGTAGCATGTACTTCTCCAAGTCAGAAGGACTGAATTTCTCGAAGTCAGAAGGAGTTTAAGAAGCACTGTTTTTTCATTTACTAACCAGTACATGAAGATTTTCAATGTTTTGTTCAGATTGCTTTGTCAAGTTTTTATATTTGGTCAATTCCTGTATTTAAGTGAACTGAGTTCCATTCAGCATGCTGGTTTCTAGGACAGTGTTTGGAAAGAAATACGTTAAAGACATTTCTAACTGTTTTGATGCATACAACATTAAGGTCAGTTGAGGATATAGTAGCATTGACAGTTCTCTCTCAGGGTTATAAAACATTTAAAATTTTCTTACATGGTACTACATATGGTAACTGATGAGCATTTAGAAGGCAGGAGGATGGGATAAGCTTGCTATGCTCTTACCAGGAACAGACAAAATGCAGGCCTTTGTTCTTCCTTGGATGCACTGAAGTATTTAATGTTCTATGCAACTGCTAGAGAAACCATGCACCATCAGTATATGTATCATAGAATCCCAGACTGTTTTGGGTTGGAAGGGACATTAAACCTCAACCAGCTAAAACACCCTGCCATGGTCAGGGACACCTTTCACTAGACCAGGTTGCTCCAAGCCCTGCCCAGCCTGGCCTTGAACACTGCCAGGGATGGGGCAGCCGCAGCTTCTCTGGGCAACCTGTGCCAGCACCTCAGCACCCTCACATTAAAGCACTTCTTCCCAGTATCTCATCTAAATCTCCCCTCTTCCAGTTTAAAATCATTCCTCCTTGTTCTGGCCCTTCATGCCTTTGTTAAAAGTCTCCCGCCAGCTTTCTTAAAGGCCTCCTTTAGGTACTGGAAGGCTGCTATCAGGTCCCTCTGGATGGCATCCCTTCCCTTTAGCATGTTGACCGAACTGCACAGCTCGGTGTCAGTGGCAAGCTTACTGCAGGAGCATCAGTTCCACTGTCCAAGTCACTGACAAGAATGTTGAACAGGAACAGTCCCAACACCACTTGTTGCCCATCTCCAGTTGGTCACTGAGCCGTTGACCCCAACTCTCTGTGTGTGGCCATCCATCCAGTTCTTTATCCACTGAGTGGTCCATCCGTGAAATCCATGCCTCTTCAATTTAGAGACAAGGATGCCCTGTTGGACAATGTCAAAAGCCTTGCACAAGTCCAGGTAGATGACATCAGTCACTCTTTCGTTATCTGCCAATGCTGTAACCCTGTCATGGAAGGCGACCAATCACCTCCTTACTGTCCATGTGCCTGTAGCATAGTTTCCAGGAGGATCTGCTCTGTGATTTTGCCAGGCACAGATGTGGGACTGGCTGGCCTGTAGTTCCCTGAGTCTTTTTTTTTTCCCCTTTTTAAAAATGGGGTTGTGTTTCCCTGTTTCCAGTGAGTGAGAATTTCACTGGGCTGCCATGACTTCTCAAATATGATCTTACTGATGGAAAGATACGGTTCTATTGTCTATATTTTACATTCTAAGTCCCAAGAGAGTTTTGATAGATTATGAAGAACAAGGTCATTACAGCTAACTTCATTGGAATTCTGCTTTATTACGACAACTGTTTAAAACTCTGTTTAGCCAACCAGGAGCCACCATGAATTTTAATAAAGTTTAATTGAACTCAGTTATATCGGTTGCTTCTTGGTGTATTTATTTTTCCAGCAGATAAGATATACAGATAAATATTTAAAAAATGTCTGCTGTATGCATACGTAATTTAAATTTATGGAAGAGTTCTAATAAGTAATTCACACATGAAAGTTTCAATATAGAATTATTACTACCAGGTGAAAGTATAATAAATGTTACTGAAAGGGGCTGAACAGGTCATTCTACACTGTAGTTACCTCCTAGGTGCAGTTTTGTACTCTGATGACAACTAGGTATCATATGTACTACATATTAGCGCTCATACTACTAACTGCTATTACCTTTTCTGATGGTAAAGTTAGCTAAACATAGAAGTGGTTGTAGAGATCCAAAAGGTCCCTCAGGTTTAGGCTCTAAGTCATGTTTCTGCATGGACAATTTAGCTCCAAGTCTGTGATGGGAACCAAGCAAATGGTGTAACTCTATTTTTTTCCCCATGATTTCTGCCAAAAAACCAAGATGATAAGAGCTGAACAAAGGAAATAAGTAACATAGAATCATAGAACAGTTAGGGTTGGAAAGGACCTTAAAATCACCAAGTTGCAACCCCCCACCCATGAGCAGGGACATCTCACACTACACCATGTCACCCAAGACTCTGCCCAACCTGGCCTTGAACACTGCCAGGGGTGGAATATTTTTCACTTCTCTGGGCAAGCCATTCCAGTGCCTCACCACCCTCGCAGTAAAGAACTTCTTCCTTATATCTAACCTGAACTTCCCCTGTTCATGTTTAAACCCATTCGCTCTTGTCCTATCACTACAGTCCCTAATGAAGAATCCCTACCCAGCCTCCTTGTATGGCCCCTTCAGATACTGGAAAGTTGTTATGAGGTCTCCACGCAGCTTCTCCAGGCTGAACTGAACATGATTGACTCATATACAGTTCCTTTCTGCAGCGGCTCTGCTGCTTTGCAAACTGTAGTAGGGAAGTTTGTAAGGGCAATGAATGCCCTCCAGTGGCAGAAAATAGGGAAAATGATTGATTCTGTTTGCTTTCTATAGTTGCTACAGAATTGGTGTATGTAGCTCAATTTCAATTTGTACATGTGTCCAGTTATGGTGCAGGGATGCAGTATTAAGTGGGCATCCTTGTCTCTGGTCTTGCAGCTCATGACAACACACAGCAAAGTGCTAAACCTTTGTCGAAACCTTTGACAATAGTTACTTTTATATAAAGCAATGGATCTCATGATGCTGTTACTGACAAACTTGTGTCTGACTGTCCAGCTTCATCAGCTTCCTGTTGATACAGCTGTGTTTGCTGGAAGCTGTAGCAGAGAGTGGGCATCCAGCATGCTGCAACCACCAGGGAAAGATCGAGAGAAAGGCAAATGTGGGGTCTGAATGTGTGAACTTTTTGCACAGTGAGGTTTTATGCAAATGGTGGGTTTTTTCTCTGTTGTTCTTGGGTTTTAAACAACGCTGTCATAATATGGCCAAGGATATTTATGGGTCAGTGAGATTAAGGTGATTATTGCTGATTTATAATGTGAAAACATCCTTTAGAGGGCACCAAATATGCTGCAGCATATTTCCATGTTTGTCATGGAATAATCCTCTCATACAAAAGAGGTGAGATGGGATGGAAATGTGCTTGATCCACTCTGCTTTCCAAATTCAGAGCAGGTTTATATATAATTAAGAAGCTTTTATAACTTTCATAACCAAAACCCCTACATTGGCTCAAACACAGTGCTGACGCCAGCGTGCCTGAAGCGGCTTCTTCACCTTGCAGACACCTCCTGGTGTCCAAGCACTGAGGAACCACAGGGCAGGTTCAGCAGGGCCAAACAGCCAAGTCTGTGTCAAAAAGTCTGTAATAATTCAGTGTTTCCTTAGGACAAACAGTTATCTGTGGGTTCATTAGAGAAAGCGGACCTGTAAGCTGCTAGCTCCGTTGTTCCTGAATCCTAGGATCGCCATCTGATCATTCTACTTGTTGCTGGGGGCGTTTTCTTGTTCCATGTTTTGGCTTGTTTTCATAGTTAGGCATCAAGTGCCCAGCCTTCTCTTAGTATAGGCCAGTAGCCTGGAAATTAAAAACTGGCATCAAGAACAGAGTCCTGCTCAACATATTTTCACCCCGAGCTGTCCCAAAGTTTAAATATCTGGAAATTACATTACCATGAGCATCTTCAAAAATAAAATTAAGCAGTGCTTTTCTTTTTTTTTTTTTTTTTGTGGTAATATTTTTCTTTGTAATTTTTGCCATGTAAAGCACACCCCTTAAAGTACCCTGGAAATCCTCACCTCAGGGCTCATGCTGATGTGTCTGTTCCCTCCAGTTGCCCTCTGCCATGCCCAAACTGGCCTTGCCTTTGATTTCTCTGTGGCAAGAAGACAGTGGTTTTGACCAAGACTTTTTCAGTTGTCTTTGATAACATTACCTTAATATTTGAAACACTTAAAGTAAGTCTTCCTTCCAAACAGAAAGGAACCCTGAGCTCTAAAGTGAGCTCTAAAGTGTTTTTTTGGGTGATACAGAGGCTGCCCCTTTTGAAAACAGATCAAGCTGTGCTGCACATGCTATGTGAATGTAGGCGCAGGTAAAAGAAGTAATTTGTAATTTAAATGACTCTGGATATTGTCTCTGGAAATATTGCTTTTCCAGAAGGAGTTTTCTGGGTTTATCATCATTTGGTGATGGCCTAGGCAGAAACTGATGGAAGCAGTAGCATGTGTCTTTTGTAAGCTGTGGCTGGTTTGCTATATCAGTTTAGGTACAAGTTATTTAGCATTTTCATCATCTCCTTAAGTGTTTCCTATATATATATATGTATAACCAACTACCTATATATATATATGTATAACCAACTACCCAGGGGGTTGCTATTTAACAATTCATTGCTCATGGGATATCCTTGAAGTAGCTGTAGAAAAGAGACTAATAGTGTTCCCATTATTTATCTTAGTTCTCAAGCATGCTAAGAGATCTGCTTTCCTTCCTGATCTGGGCAGATTGTTGGTTTTACACTTCTTCAACTATTTTCCTCATTTCAGCAGAAAAATATAAAAAGGTATTTTGTATTTTATTTTAGGAAATGCAATAATCTTTTGAATTAAATACAAGAATTTCCAGAGATATTCATTAAAAGCATCAATTATCCTTCTTTTTATTTAAATAACTTAATGAAGTTGATAAAAGTACTGAGAGTTATATAGAACCAATCAGAGCCAAAAAAAATTGCGTGTTTTTCTCTAAATCATTTATTGCTACTTTGCCATTTTTCTTTGAGTCTGGCATTATGAACATAAAAGCACATATGAACATAAAAAACAGCACATAAAAATATAGATGAAAGCAATACTATTAGCAATTCAAGAGCAAAAAAGATCCTCAGTTAAAGAAAAACATATTTTTCTGCTTTCCTCATATTGGTTTCCAAAGGCATTTTCCACCTCCAAATGAGATCTTCTGCTGTTGAAGGCTATTACATTTGAAGAAAAATGGTCTTCAAAGGATGCTCTGATCGTGCTGATTCCATGCTTATAGGTTGCAGGTGAACGTTAAGTTTTCAAACATGAGTTATAACAGCATGTTCATTCTGCACAACTCAAATAATACGAGTGTCCAGAAAGTAATTTCTGTTGACTTTCCTGTTGAAAACTCATGTTCTCAAACTCCATCAGTCAATATTGGCTTGTGTGCTTATGTGCTTTTGTGTGTATTGATAGGGTGTGGGGCTCAGAGGAAAATGAGAGCTTGTGTTGACAAGGTGTTACTTGGAGGAAAAGGTGCATATCTGCTGGGAGAGTCATGTTTAACCAGCCAAGTGGCGTTCAACACCATTACTCAGTTGAAATCAGGCACCACATTTAATGTGTTCAAGCAGCAGATCTGAAGCCTTGTTTGAAGTCTTGTTGGGCTATCAGCCCTGATCTGCTGGGCTGGGTGGAATAGTAAACCCAGGAGTCTCTGCCTTGTTTGATCCTATCAGCCCTGTGCAGGGCCTGGCTCTGGTGGAGACATGGTGTAAAGCTTTCAGATGCTGGCACCCCTGGATGTTGCTTTGTTTTGTTTTTCCTTAGTCCTGCTGTGGATGCTCCCCACAGCCCCAGGGGGAGGATGTGTGCTCTGTGCCTTGGCTGGCCCAAGGGCAAACCACCCTTTGGTTTTAACCCTCCTGAGGCCCTGTTCTTGGAGCTGAGGACTCCTATGTAAGCATTGACCTCCTGGTGGGAGGGGTGTCCTCTCACAGATGCGCCTATTGCCCAGACAGCAACAGAGTTGCTGGGGCTGCTCTGTTCTCCAATATGCCATACACTTGTGTTCCCTGCAGCCTGACCACCGGAATTAGTGAAGCCTAAGCAAGTTTTAATTAGCCCTTCTCTGCATATCAGCTTTGGTCTGTGCTGGTATCCTGATGCCAAAGGTACCCAGTAAGGAACTGGAGTTCACCCAGGCTCCTCCACTCTCAGCTCAACAATATATTCACATTAATAGGGCAGTTGCAGCAGTGCTGAGGTTTGAACACGGGATTTTTCATTCCTGGTTTGATGTCTGTGCTTAGCACTGTGATAGCCATCTCTCACACACAATTGTGATTTGCGATGTTTCCCTTGCCTTTAGCTGAGCAGAGTGGCAGCTCTTGCACAAGTTCTCCTGTCTTACTCTTGGCAGGGGCACTCAGGGGACCATGAGTGGCAAGAGGAGGCCTCATTGTTTCACATTTTTCTTGTCCTTTTCTTTTTTCAATTTTTCTGACTCTTGCCCTGTGAAGGAAAGGAGCCCATGAGCTCATTCCACTTGTGTGTTTAACAACCCTTCTTGGGAGAGCATTTTTTCCCCCTCCACAAGGAGCAGTGAGGGATGTGCTTATGACTGAGGATGGTTCATGGCAGCAGAAAATCTGAGCTCATCCCATCTTTCCTTTCCTAAAAAAGAGCCTGAAAATACTGCCAAAATCACTAGCTGCAAAGCGTAAATATGGCTCCTTGGCCACATAAAGCTGACTGGAGCTATGCCTCTGTCCAAAACACTTTCAGATTTATAGGCCACATGGACTAAACAAAAATGCTTGAAAGGAAAAAGGAGTCTTTCAAGGATTATTGATTCTTCACTTTATTCTGGACAAATAAACCCCTCAGTAAGAAAAAAGAATGGAAATGTGTTTACTCAGATGGGACATTTGATCTGACAAGGAGAGGCAGTTGTAGAGCCAAGCTTGCTCTCTGTGCTGTTTAACTTCCAGGAGATCTGGGCTGCAGATCAGACCCATTAGTCCATAACCCTGGCAAAGCCTCCTGTAGGAGGTAACAAATGTCAGGGAAGACTGTGGCAATGCTTACTAATCCTTAGCCTGCACTATGGTGACTTTTTCAAGTTGGATCCATGACTTGGAAACCTAATTTCTATCCTGTGTAAGACAATGTACACATCATGTCACCACTGTCTTCAGCAGCTCCTGGGTTTTGTGTGCCCTGCAGTGGGCATCCAAGCTTTGCACGATTGAAAGTCACCAAGAGCAGAGCAATGCAGAGATGGATGCAGAGCTGCCCTGCTTTTATTGAGACTGTTAGTGCCTAACATGGGTTTCTTCTCCTTGGTGGTCAGGCAGCAGCAGGTGTGGATGGTGCTTGGAACATCTGCATGGGTGTCTGGTGCAGCACCTGAGCTGCTGGAGAGACGTCCTCTGGTTTTGGTCCCTGAGATCGTGCTGGTACCGCTCTGCTCAGCTCGGGTGAGTCAGGCAGGATATGCTTCCAGGGGTGCAAGCATGCTGGGAGCTGAACTCTGAAGTCAGAGTGGGATGGCTGTGTGCTGAGTCTTGGTAGCCTCACCTCCTGGATAGATGGAGGTGAGGCGGCTGTTAACCAAACCTCTGGAGTGAGATGCTGAAGGTCTTTAGTGCATCCAGCTCTGGATGACACCTCGAAGCCTGTCCCCTCATGCATGTTTCTTGCAACTTCATATACATGGGGCTGTGCCAATCCAGGTGCTGGGCTGAAGCCCTCTGGCGTTTCTAACTGCACTGCATAAAGTCATGTATCCAACTACTGAACCAGGACTGCTGTATTCGGTCCCAGGCAGTTTGAATTTATACCTCACTTTGCCAGCATGATTAAAGTTAAAAGTGGATAGTCTGATGAGGGGAATGTACATCCATAATGTAGAAGATTGTTCCTGGGACACCTAGCATTAGATTTCAAAGGGAATATTCATAGAGGAGACCTTATAGCAGCCTTCCAGTACTTAAAGGGGGCCTACAAGAAATATGGAGAGGGCTTTTTACAAGGGCATGTTCTACCGGGTAGGACAAGCGGTAATGGCTTTAAGCTGACAGAGGGGAACTTTAGATTAGATATTGGGAAGAAGTTCTTCCCTGTGTGGGTGGTGAGGCCCTGGCACAGGTTGTCCAGAGAACCTTTGGCTGCCCCATCCCGAGCAATGTTCAAGGCCAGGCTGGACAGGGCTTGGAGCAATCTGGTCTAGTGGAAGGTGTCCCTACCTGTGGCAGGGGGTGGAACTGGATGAGCTTTAAGTTCCCTTCCAACCCAAACCAGCCCGGGATTCTATGTCATAATAGTACCCGTGTAGTTATAGCATTACCTATGCAGTATATACCTTGGCAGCTACATGCTTTTCATTCTTTAGCTATTTTTAAGTGTTTTGCCATGAAGTCACCAATAGCACTTGCTATTAATTTCTGCAGTAGGTACTAGAGGTTGTCCTTGCTAGGCAGCCCTGGTTTCCCTGTGAATTGAGGGAGTGCTCCTGCTGCCCAATAAGATACCTCTCCCCAAGCTTCCCTGTTCAGTGAGTGATCATGTGAAGAGCTGCTGGTACTAATTTGCTTAAATATCACAGTGCTATTACCCTGTCTCTTCCTAACTTGGACATCTGCTATTTCTGGGCTCCCTCCACTGTCGCTTATGCCCTGCATTGAGGACTGGAGCTCTGCACAGTTGAAAGTCACAAAGAGCAGAGCAATGCAGAGGTGGATGCAGAGCTCCCCACCTTTTTATGAGAGACTGCTAGTGCCTAACATGGTTTCTTCTCCTTGGTGTGCAGCACTGCTGGCAAGCCAGGGGACAGTGAAAGTTCCCCCACTGCTCCAAGAACTGCTTTGAACAGTAATGCAGAGCATGTCAGGGAAGATCGCATTAGTATTAAATGGAAAACTTTCAGGGGTCTTTTCAGCCCTATTGGCACAGTAACGTGATAAATCATCTGCAAAGTGCTTTTCCAGCACATGTGGCTGCGCTGTACAGAGTGTGATGCATGTGACACCAAACATCTGTCTGGGCTGCAGCAACGTGCTCTGTTTTTCTTAGCATGTTGATTTACCTTACACGTGCGGTGGAGATTAAATTCCCCTGAACCTTGGCATCCCCTTAGCTGCTGTGCTTCCCAGCTGTGTGCCCTCCATCCTGTACCCCAGGGCAAGGACGGTGAGCAGGCTGAGGGCTGGGGGGAGGCAGGGCTGGTGCAAGGCTTCCAGCTATGGCAGGGTTTGATGGTTAAACTTCACTTAGGAGAATTTAACTCAGCTTGGTGTGTATTAGGTTGCAGGTTGCATCCAGAAATGGAACAGGACTGAACTGTCTTCCTCTGGCTAGGGTAAGGCTGTAACTTCACCAGCCGTACTTATTCTCCCTGGACCTTAATGGCCTATGTCCCACAAGATGTTGATCTCATTATGTTTCCATAAATTTCATCTGAATTCCCAGAAAAGTGACTGAACACCTGATACCCAAGGTCCCAGTTTAACCACAGGCATAATCCTGAATATTAGCTTTTGGCCTTCACTTAGTTGCCATACAAAAGAAGATGACTTTGTGCTGCCGCTTTTGTTTGTATTGCTGCTGCTATGAGGCTTCACACAGTGAGTCCAGGGAAAGAAATTCAAATAACCAAGTGGAAATCTGCTAGGCTGATTAAATCCCACAGAGTGGGAAAGGAACTTATCTCACAGCACGTGTAGCCAGAAGCGGACCCTGAAGTTACGCCTCTGCTGCAGCTTCTTACTCAATGAGAGTTTACCTGACTGGGAAAAAAAAGTCAGAAGTAAATCCTTAGCTCTGGAGACGAGTGAAGCTCATTAGAAGAGACAATGTTTTGCCTTCTGACAATGATGGTTCCTTTAGCTTTTATAGCTACTCATTATGAGAATACAAATTATGCTTTTAAAATTAATAGTGATGGAAATAATGGCAATGGGTGAAAACTGAGAGTTAAACCAGCCCTTCCATTACAAGCAGCGTTTCAGAGGTATGTTACACCAGAGCTCGCTGCAGCAGCCTGCTCCTCACCCGCTTCCTTTCAAGGGCATTATATGGCACATTTTTCTAATGACATTCCAGTTTGATTAAAGAAAAAACAGCAGGCCAAGATTTCAGAAACTGAGTATGACATACTCTGAGAATTGCTGTGTCTTCTCCATGTCTGTTGCTCTGTGTTCTTTGCTGGTTTTAATGCTTCCAGAAATAACTTGAAAGTGATGCATAGCTTGATTATTGCCAACATGGATAGTTATTGATTTAAATAACTGCTTGGAAAGAAAGTATGATAGAGAAACCACACTCTGCTATGCATATGTTAGACCTCCTGCCTTATTTTGCTTGAGCAAATGGCAAAAAAACATGTGTTGTGGCATGGCAACAAAGAAAAACCTCTGCCTGCTTTAAAGTTACTGGCCATTAAAAAATGTCATTAAAAATACATAAAACATTTGACTTTAAATATATTATGGTAAGTAAATCAGCTCATGCCCTACCAAAAAATCCCAGAAGCAGCTGCTAAACCTTTGACTGACCAGATGCCCTCGACAAAATGCAGGGCAGCCTTGTGGCCACTTAAGTGCCATGGCTCTGCTAAAGATACTTATAAGCAGACAGGGAAAACAGTAACTTGTTTTTGCTCCAGATGTGTTTTCTGTTCCTCAGTACTGTCCTGCAGGAGATATTGCAAGAGACTGTGAGATACCCTCTCCCCTCCCTGTTCCTCCAGGAACAGCTGGTACCGCCATCCTGCCCGCACCTTGGTCCTCACAACACCAGCACGAGGGCAGAAAGGATGGCTGTAAAATGCCCTCACCCCTTTCTCTTAGATCTCATCCTGTGTCCAATAGTGAGAATGGCTTCAGTCAGAAACATCCCATATAGCTGCTATGTCTGTGCTATAGTTAAAGTCTGATACTATGGCTATTTTCTATAGGTGATGTAGCTAGCTGCCTGGCTTTGATTATTTCGTTTCCTAGACTTTAATCAGATGTTGCATAGACAAATAGGTTTCGTATGAGCCGTTGTGGTTTATTTTCCTTTTTGTTTATATGTGGGGTGGACTTTTTGTTTGTATTTGTTTTTTTAAAGGGGATTTTTGTGCTCTTTCTGTGTTTCAGTCTCTTGTGTGCTACTGGACTGGCACACCAGGATGGGGGATTTTTGCTGTTAGTTTAAAATGTGTGTATAAATATATTTATTATGTTAGCTTTTACTAAAAATGAGTTCAGATTTCCAGCATGAATCTTTCAAATATGGACTTGCCCTGCAGTGACAGCTAGCCTTATGAATGTGTAGATAGAATAAAAACTCATTTGCCTTAAGGAGAATTTGAGACAAGATTGCAAAGCACTTTCTCTGATTTTTTCAGAGAAAAACACAGTGCAGAATAAATACATATTTTCCAGCCAAAACCAGCACACAGCAGTAATATATTTGCATTTGTGATGAAAGGCTGCGTTTAATTTAATGTGAAATTACAGAAGTGTGAATTTTAAGTGGCAGCATGTGCTCTTGTAAAAGTAACTTAGAAGCTGATGGTATTTTGGAGTAAGAAAGAATCAGTCACAAAGTGATCATTATTTCAATGATTATAACTACTTCTCCAACCTACAGTAAAAATGAATAAAGCAAATGAGCCTGAAAGTACCAAAGGAGTGGGAGCATAATTGCCAAAGGTATTTTTTCATACCTGAGGAACATTAAGGAGCAGCTAGTGCCTGCTGTACATATATGGTGTACATATATATACACATAACATTTTAAATACCTCTGGACTTATATGTAGCAATGTATTTCAACTTGCAAAGCTGAGCAGCTAATCCAGTTTTCTTTCCCACAGCAAGCACTTGGACATCTCTCTGAGCTCAGGTTTACTGTCCACCCAGCCAAAACAAGTTGGCACATGCTGCAGGTAGCTCAGCAGTGGCTAAAGCAGAGCTGTGCTGAAGTAGGCCATAGCGGTGTGAGTGTACTGATATGCTCAAAACACTACTTGCTTTCTGCAAGCTTTAAAAACTACCTGGAAATTTGATATATAAAAATACATTTTAAAAATTCTACATGGAAACTGTGCCATGGGGTTGGGTCCAACTTCCATTGCTACAAAATGCAATGGCAGGAGAAGAAAGCTAAGACAAAAGAGAACGAGCATTTGCAAATAACAAAATGAATACGTGGGTTTTTTTGTTTCTCCACCTGTGCTGTGAGCCCACTAGATGCAGTGTCTGACCACAGGCTGGATAGTTGATGTATTGTGAACAGGTAACAAGGCATTCTGGTTCCTGGACTACTGGCTAAGTGAAATTATGTCCATTAGAGCCCACTGGATATAGCCCCAAGCTTCTTCAGAATTGTCTTGCAGACACCTAAAACCTACTAATTTTTCTTGCTGCTATAAAGTGGTAGAGACAGTTGGGCCTGGGAGCCTATGAAGGCTGGGGTATTCATGCTGGGTGACCTGCACATGTCAGTGCTGCAGGCAGGGCAGAACCTAGACCTGTCTGAAAGCTTTGCAATCACATTCTTCAGTGTGGATTTGGAGAGGAAGGAGAAATAAACCCATGTGGGTCTTCCTCCATTACTCAGTCTGACTAGGAATCAGTGAACTCAGCAGGAGACCTACTTTGCAGACTGTTACAGAAATACTCTCTTTCGTAGTACTACTATGGTAATATGCAAAGATGTTTAGGATTAAAAGCTGTGATGTAGATAGTAGCTGGATCCTAGAAGCTGGGCAGCGGGTCTGCAGCCAGAAGCCTGTGTTCTGGTTGCCCATCAGGTTAACATGGGTAGTCTGACTCTTCCTCAGTTACACTGTATATAGTGCCCCACAGTGGTGTAGCCGGGGTTAGATTCGGTTTGCACCGGACTTCACATTTCCACTTTTGAACAATTTTGACCATTATTTGTACTTCATTCTATAGGCAATACTTTATTGAATATACATTAGCTTGCTTTATAGTTATATATATTCATGAAGGATTTGTACGCTGCACATTGCATGCAGGCAGGGTGGTTCTGCTGTTTGGAACCTGGAGCCACAGCACTCGTACACCTGCCCGTCTTCCCTGTGTATGTGGTGTATGCCTGTTATGTACAAAGCTGCCTTTTAAATAATTATTATCTTATTTATATAACATTGGTATTTCTGGAAAATGTAGACAGTTCAGGAAGGTGAGGGTGTATGAAGTACACCTCTCAGGCTTACCTCAAGCATAAAGTTATGAACTTCAGGGTTTTCCTGGGTGAGCCTTTAATAGGGCATACTTCACTGACAAATCCCAGCAGTGCAAAATTAGAGCCATTGAAAGCCTTGATTAATTATTATCATAGAATAGTTAAGGTTGGAAAGGACCTGAAGATCATCTAGGTTCCAACCGCCTGCCATGGGCAGGGATGCCTCACCTGGGTCCATGTCGCCCAAGGCTCTGTTCAACCTGGCATTGAACACCACCAGGGATGGGGCATTTACCACTTCTTCAGGCAGCCTGTGCCAGTTCCTCACTACCCTCATGGTAAAGAACTTCTTCCTTATAACTAACCTGAACTTCCCCTGTTTAAGTTTGAACCCATCACTCCTTGTCCTATCACTACAGTCCCTGATAAAGAGTCACTCTCCTGCATCCTTGTAGGCCCCCTTCAGATACTGGAAGGCTGCTATGAGGTCTCCATGCAGCCTTCTCCAGGCTGAACAGTCACAGTTTTCTCATCCTGTCTTCATACGGGAGGTGCTCCAGTCCCCTGATCATCCTCGTGGCTCTCCCCTGGGATTGTTCTAAAGGCTCCACTTCCTTTTTATGCTGAGGACAACAGAACTGCACACAGTGCTCCAAGTGGATTTCATGAGAGCAGAATAGAGCAGCAAGATCCCCTACTTTGACATGCTGGTCATATTTCTTTTGAAGCAGCCCAGCACACAGGCGGTTTCTGGGCTGCGAGCGCACACTGCTGGCTCATGTTCAGTTTCTCATCAATCAACACCCCCATGTCCTTCTCTGGAAGGGCTGTGTTTGGTTGGTCAGTTGGTTTTGGTTTTGACTTTTTGGCTTGTTTTCCCAGCAGCTGTTCAAAGATGTGGGTTTAGTTGTATTTTAACTGCATGTTAAGTATACAGAACAAACCTGAATGGATACAGGTCTAATCATGCAGTCACAGACTGGTTTGGGTTGGAAGGGAACGCTCACTCAGTTCCAACCCCCTGCCATGGGCAGGGACACCTTCCACTAGAGCAGGTTGCTCCAAGTCCTGTCCAAACTGGCCTTAATGTAGTCCCTAATCCGGATATTCTAAGTGGTGGGAAAATATGAGACAAATGGATGGTAGGAAGCAATCAGGTAATCGTATTTGCAAACACTTGTAAAGAACAATAATGCCTTCATATCTTTGTACAAGATGTTATGTGTGAAATTAGATACGAGCCCAAAACAGTAATCAGTTCCATAATAGCTTTTAATAAGCAGAAATGTGAATAAATGTGAATAAAACAGTTTTTAGAAAAGTACAGAATAAAAGCAGAAAAGATCTCTTCCCTACTAACTGTCAGTATAAAGCCCAAGATGTCTTGTTTTGAAGTTACAAACTGCAGTCTTCCCTCAGTTGTTGTATAGAAAATATCACAGTGAAGCACATAGAGCAGGTGTCTTACAGAATACAGGTATTAACCTTTCCTCATCTTTTCTCACTTTTATAGCAAAGGCAAAAAATACTTTTCTTGTGTTCCCAAAATTAGTTATTAAACAAATTGCCACTAAAAGCCAGTTTTGTTATGCTATGTCTTAATGCCATAACTTTGATAAAAACATTTCACTATTCGCTATAAAGAGGAATGGATTTGGATGCCCTGTGCTAGGTCATGATCAAAGCCTTATTTATATTTCTTTATTTGGCTGGGATAGCTGTTGCCTGTAAATGATGAGTAGAAGCTATGGAAGTGTTTGCAGGCTGATGTTAGGGTATCATTTCTGTGAGGTTTTACAATCGTATTGTTTTAGCCTACTAGGAATTAAGTAGTATTTATTTGGCTCTCCAGGGAGTGCTTGAAAATGATTGAATAGAGCAGGTTTGAGGGTGGAGGTGGGGTAATCTTATCAGGCTCTCAGTGCAGTGAGAGGCTGTCCTGTTAACTCCACAGTGACAAATAAACTCAGGGACATACTGTTTTGTATAAAAACAAGTGAGGATTAATCATTTCTCTTTCAATTTGGCATCTGAATTTTGGAAAAAAAAACAAACCAACAGAAACCAAACCTACTGCTTCAGCTGCAGTAACACTTACACAGTGTCATCTCTCTTCAAAATACAACCTAGAGGAAAACATCCTGTAGACCAAGTCTTTCAGAGGCATGCTCACATTTTTGGTGTAACGAAAATGGATCTGAGTTCAGTCAACACTTCTCTGTCAGATACTGGATCAATAATCATCTCTTGTGCTCTGTGGTTTATAGCTTCCAAGCAGTATCAGCATTCCATCTCTTGAATTTACTCGAAAGTCTGTCTGCCCTGCAGATCTTAATTGTGCCTGTGCACAGTGCCTGATGGATTTCTGACCCTATTTATGACCTCTACACTGGGATTTATTTGTATTCCTAATGCAGAGGAAAATTAATATGACACATTCTGTGGTAGATCAATCATTTCTGAGCTTGTGGACTTCAAAATGTAGGAGCAATGATTTTTGGCTGTCATCACGTGCACAGCAGGATATATGGAACATAACATTTGTTGAATGAGATCTTGTATTAAAGTGAAGTTCTACCTAGAAAAACGTGTATATGGAATTCACTCTACAGCAAAGGTTGTTAATTTTGATGATGAATTTTAGTTATGACTTATGCAATAAAGAATGCCTCTCTCAAATAAAAGAAGTGCTGTTGATAACAAAACTTTAGTAGATAACACTTCAAGGTCTTTTTTGATGCTGCCTTCCAAAGGAGGGCAGGTATATTTATAGAGGCCACAGGAGGCATTGGCATACCCAGTCATTCCAGTAAAGTGATAATCTTTCAAACAATTTTGTACACTAATTTTAAAAAGCAAATAAACTGGCAGAGGTAGCAATGCATTTTATGGATTCAGAGACACAGATAAATCTGAAATTGTTACGAATGACAGGTTTCTTATGGAATTTAAAAATACACTTGTGATGTTAGCTTCCGAAAAGAAAACACAAATTTCATTGTGTTTCTTTTTTTTTTTGTCATTATTGAGGTTAGACAATCTATGTTTTGCTCATTCTAGTTAGAAGAAAGCTCAGTCCATCTTCAGTACCCTCTTCCTCAGGAGCCGGAGTCTTGACATGACCACATCCCAGTCTGCATAGGCACCTTCCAGGTGACGAGCCACTTCCGAACCCGATGGGTAGCTTTGGCGACCATGAAGCACACGCCAGTTATCAAATGTTAGTATGTCTCCTGTAAAGAGATGTTTAATATTTGATGTGTTATAGTTGATTCCTTCAAACAGATAACATGGAGATAGACTTATATCATCAGTTAGGGAGCAATAATTTAAAGCAGCTCAGCTGGAGATACACAGCAATGACACAGTAATTTTAATTTAGCTGGTCATTCTCAACTAGAGAGGGGAGGTCCCTTTCAACCTCTGCTCCTTGTCTGGTATAACCAGGGGTGGTATGGGAGTCCATGCGGAGAAAAGCAGGCCTTGAAGGGAAAGGCAACTGCAGCAAATCCACAGGAAGGACAAAAAGAAAGAAAGCCAGTCTGATATTATTGATCAGTCCGGTATTATTCATCCTATACACATCCTTCATTGCTATCCCCCTCAGGAGACCTCTGCAAGAGCAAAGTCAAGCCACTGAAAGTTAGGAACTCACATCATGGAGGCGAGAATGCCATTTTAATTTTTCTCCATTGTGTTTCACTGTTATGATAAATCGCCAATCAAATATCCTTATAGTATGTCTACCCTTCTCCCTCTCACCTCTACCACCATTTTGGTGCATTAATTGATGGGGTAGATGGTACAAATATAATGTGACGTACTTTGATTTATTGTTTATTATGTGATCTTATAAATTATTTTATTTCATATTCACAATACAGGAAGATTAATTTCCTCATCGACATTTTAAAGACACTGTCATCATAGTAGATGAAGTAGTCAGATACACTGATGAATTTACTTTTGTATCATCTTTTGAGATAAGATATCTTTATCTCTTTTGAGATATCTTTATTTTATAGGTGGGGAATGAAAGAACAGAGATTAAGGCCAAAGTAGTTAAACAGATGCACAGATTTTAAAGAGTAAGGGGCATTTCTGCAGCATGTTTTATGTTCGAAACACAGCCCTGTAAAACTAGAGCTGAAGTTTAGAGCACTTAGCACATCTGCAAATCTGCCTCCAGATGTCTTGCACAGGTCACCCAGAAAAAGCATCACAGCAGCAAAAGCCTTCAGTAATTCATCCTGTATTTCACTGGCTTTGGGTGCCTTGAGCAAAGACAAAGACTGGCACTGCTCAGCTTCCTTCAGTATTGCACACATTGCGCATCTGTATCATCTTCCAGATCTTCTGCAGTTCCTGCAGCCATTGAAGTGCCTCCATGGGGAAGGTTCCCCACTTACAAGGTGTCATAACCACCACAACCACCTCCATATCATTTGGCTTAATGTCTACACTCTGCATCAAGTGAGGCAGAGGAAAAAGTATGTGACTGTTTATCATTTAATGAACATGCACTGAACTGGGGTGGCACAGCTGTCTTACACCTGGTATTTCCCATCTGTGGTACTACTGATACAAGAAGTTACAACTTGCTATGCAAATGGGGTTTTGATGTAGTATAAAGATACATTGGACTCATCAATAGACAGACTGTCGGGTCGTGTTGTGTCATCTTCTCCCCCCCCCCCCCCCCTTTTTGTTTTCTTTACCTTTATAGTGTAGTAATAGCAAAAGAAATCTGTGAGATGAATGTAAAGACAACGTATGAAATACCATAGGTACTGGAAGGACTGAAGTATCCTCTCAGTACCAGTGCTAACAGTGCTCAAGTGTTTTGCCTGCTAGCAAAAACATTTGCAAAATCATTGCAAGGAGAAGCAACTTACTGACCTGGTTTCAGCTTGTGAGTAAACTTGAGCTCTGCACTGTTTAATAAATCATTGAATTCCTTTAGAGCTGCATAAAATGGCCTCACTTTTTCAGCTGGTATGTCAAACACTGTGTCTCTTGTTGCATTATTATAATTGATGCGAACTGCTTGGCCTCTGGAATCCACACTAGGAAACAGAGAAGGAAAGGAAAAGGCATGTATTATGTTACTGAAACATTTTAAGATGGTTAAACAACATCTGCACTCTCCTGCTGGAATTTCAGTATGTTTCTATAGCGAAATTCAGATTATCATTGCACTGGATTTTATAATTAAGCCTTATTAAGGATAATCAGGAGAAAATGTAGGCATTTAATTAACTGAAAATTATATTTTATGTAATCTTTAATTGTAGAATCATAACCTTTTTAAATTCAGAAGAGATTATAAACATTTGCATTTGATCTTTTTCTAGCATGCAGTTCTTAATCTAATTGCTTCAAAACCAACCCACATAAATCTCCCACCCCCCCCGAGTAATTACAGGCCAAGTCAAACCAGTGTTTCCCCACAAGGTGGCAGGAGCAGACAAAACTCGCCGTACAAAGGGGATTTTATTTTTCCGTGTTGAAACTGCTCACTCTATAATCCTTTGTTTACATTGCACAGCAAAATCACAGTAGTCCTTCCCAACATCTGTATAATCTACAGCAGTAGAGGACAGGATCTGATATGCCTGAGGATTTTGTTGCTTCAGCTTATTGCATGCGTGAAATCCATCTACAACTTCAGTTTCACCTCCTGTGGCTGTTTGCTTTATACAGTGGAGAAACTGAACCTGGAAAAAATTAACATCTCATTATAAACAAGAATTAGCTTGCATATTTAGCAGTTCATTAGTTCCCTTTTATCTGTGGTTCTGGCTTTTTGGTTGAATTTGGTTTTCGATGAGTTCTCATAGCTGCAGTTTCACAGCACTCTGCCACCACTATCACAAAGGCAGAAAATTAAAGCAGCATGTTCATAAATCCATCCCATGTGGCCTGTCTTCTAATGCTTGCAACCTGCAAGCCAACTGCGAAGCTCTGTTCTCACTTCTGTCCTTTGTGTCCCTCTTTGTGACAGTCATGTCATTTTAAATGCAGTCTTATCTCAACAAGGAGGATTAGCTTTCTCTTGCAGAAACAAAACCTGCTGTGAATTATCTGCTCACAGCAGAGGAAAGGTGGCTGTTATAGAAGGCAAGAGGCACAGTATCTCTGTGATAAAATAGGATTAATGCAGTTTCATTTCATTTCACAGTGAAATTGCCAAGGTGTGAGACAGAGCAGAAGGCCTAAATCGGGCTCTGGGTGGCAGCAGTGTAAATCTGAGCTGCAGGCACGGGCAGTAGAACTCCCTGCGGTGTTACAGAGTCCAGCATCACACAAAGTGTAACCGTTCATCTTGGCCAAACCACCCAAAACACAGCTGTCCTACCAATGGTAGCAGCTTCACCTTTCCTTTCCATGATGGCGAACTATTTCTGAGACCATTAGGAGAAAAAAACCCAACAACTAAACAAACAAAAAAACAACCAGAAAAGCAAACAAAACATTACACTTCCCCTCCCCCCCCCAAAAAACCTCAATACAAAACCAACCCAAAGGAAGCAAAACGGGAGGAGAAAAAGGAGCAGAGTACAGGCTTCGTGGCAGAATCACCTCACTAGCTAGGCCTGCAGACCTTGACGATGGTGATGAAGGGGGAAATTGAAATCACTGGCAGTGCAGAGGGAGGACTTGTTAGAAAGGACATATCTAATTAAATCATGTGATGAAGCAGCTTTCTGCCCTCCTGCCATGCTCCTTTTGGCCAACAAGCTTGGGGCATGGGGTCTCAGGGAAGAGAGAGCACTGAAGGGAGCACATGGCAGCAAGCTCTTGTCTTTTGTGGCCTCAACTGGCTTTGCATCAGGCAAGTACAGTTTGACGCTGCTAAGGAGGGCTGCAGTAATGTACTAAATGGAAAATAACTCTGGAAAAGTTCAAAGGGATAATTCAGTTTATATTCTAGAGAGCTAATATTTGTGCTAGATCTAATCATCAGTTGTTGTTCTGATTTGGTTTTAATCAGGATCTCTCATGGAAAAATAGTTGCCAGATTAAAACCTAGGAAATCCTAAAACCATTTTTAGGACAGTTCTGAAGCTAGTCATCATCCATTTAAAACCATTTCTTCAAATATTTGTGAGAAATACATCTTAAGAGTTCAGGGTAATGTTCAAAATAATTGAGTGTACTTTAATGCTTTTATTTCTTACAAGCACGTTTGAATGAGAAAGGTTATGTTCTAATATTTCATAGCAGAGTGTGGGCTTTGGCACAGATAAGACAATGAGGTAATTCACATCTGCTCTCTATTAACGAAGCCCTGTTCCATTTTTACTCCACATTAATGAACAAGTATCTGAATGATTTTGAAAGGTGATGTTAGTGTGAAGTATTTAGTACTTGTGGATAAATTATATTGGGTTTTGTTTAATTATAGAAACAACAGATATAAAGTATTCCACAAGACTAGAAGGGGAAGTTTCACAGATGTAGACTTTTCCAGGGTTATCTTTGTTCCTTTGTACCTGTTCCTACTCCTTTCCAGATTTACGATGAATGTGCATTATACTTTAATGTGACAGGGACTGGATGAAAACTTATTGTCTGTGGTTGTTGTCCAGCTTTACAGAATGCTTCTTTTTTTCTGTCTATTATGAAATGACAAATAAATGTCTAATGTCAATCAATTCACAGAAAAGAGAATATAAAATCTTAATCATATTTCTTCTAATACTTTCCCCTCCTGAGGTGAACAGATGAGTCCTAAAATGTCACAACTTGACAAATATTTAGACAAATAATTTTTTAAATATAATGAAAGCAGTACCAAAAGCACATATGGGACACTAGTGGTTTTTCATATGGTGGTAATCTCAATATTCCTGAATTTCATCAAAAAATTGTGGGATACATAGTAGTTTTGTTATGCAGAACTTGAATCATAGCGTACATTGGATGGGCTTTGAGCAGCCTGGTGTAGTGGAGGTTGTCCCTGCCTGTGGAAGGAGGCTGGAATTGGATGAGCTTTAAGGTCGCTTCCAACCCAAATCATTCCATCATTCTATGATATGGCGCATACCCATGTGCATATAAATTCTGATATGATTAATATATTGTTATGTTTACATTGCTCTTTTAAGACAAAATTCAGAGTCACTGAACGCTAACCATATTTCATGCTATAGGAACATTTCCCTTTCCCTTTTTTGTTGTGAAGAAGTCAGTAGATTCACCTTACCCCAGGTGGATGCTGCAGAACAGGGTAATCAGTGTGAAAACATAGTTTCCCGGTTGTATAAGCTACATTGTTAGCATCTGCTTTGTCTTGCACTTGCCAAGTTGGTCTTTATAATGAAAGGAAAAGAGAGAACAGGTTAAAACAGCCAGCCAACATTCCAGACAGTAAATATTGAAACAGTAAAATCACAGCAAAAAAAAGCCATTACACCTTTGAACACAAAAATATTGTACAACTAGAAGGAAAAAATGTTTTAGCAGTGTTCCCCCATTCCAGCAGAGAAGGCTTATTTCGGCAGTCCTAGGTTCAAGCTAGAAACCTAAGTATGCCAAGGGACATCTGGCCCCAGTGTCATATCTAGAAGAATGATGGCTTTCCACTGGCAGTACTTTGCTGAATGCAGGAATCAGCTGAAGACTCTAACCAACAGGTGTCTGTCTGCTAGGTTAAATCATCATCTTATTACTGATGCTTCAGAAATAAGAGAGTGGATGTTGGCCTATTTCCTTTAATCAATGTTCCATTTTTCCCTGCTATGTGGAGGACTTTATCAATGAAATACGAAATTATAAAAGGCTGTGTAAAATTTAAAAAAATATATTTTAAAAGCCTTATACATATATTTATGTATACATATATAGAGAGAGACAAACTGTCCTTTGCACGGGGATCTTTTGTAACTTCAATACTTGCCGCTAAAGGAAAAAGAACTTCATAGAAATCGTAGAATCCCAGACTGGTTTGGGTTGGAAAGGACCTTAAAGCTCATCCAGTTCCAATCTCCTGCCAAGGGCAGGGATACCTTCCAGTAGACCAGGTTGCTCCAATCCCTGTCCAACCTGGCCTTGAACTCTGCCAGGGATGGGACAGCCACAGCTTCTCTGGGCAACCTGTGCCAGTGCCTCACCACCCTCACAGGGAAGAACTTCTTCCCAATATACAATCCAGACTTCCCCTCTTCCAGTTTAAAGTCATTCCCCCTTATCCTGTCACTACAGGCCCTTGTCAGAAGTATTGATGAAGAAGTGTTAATGACTTTGTAGTTTCTTCTCTTTCTCTGACTCTTTTTCAAAGCACTACCACCCTTTATTTTGTTAGGTAGTTTCTGTCTTGAAATTTGACCAAATCAATTAAGACAGTTTACTGACAGCTAGAGGGGAAACACAAAAAAAAGTCTTAGTTTTATGACAAAGACATGAATATATCACACTGGAGCACAATCAAAATCTGTTTTGAATGACAACCGTACAGGAGAATTTAAGATCAAGAAACACATGTTTTGCTTCTACAGATTGAAGACAGTCTTCAGCAGATGCATGTTATAGGTGCAGACATTTGTCTGGAAAAGTGTAAGTCACCATATGCAGCCTATGCCATCACAGAAGCATAGTGATGTAAAAGAAAATATTAAACTATAGACCAAATATATTATGTTTCGGATGGTGTGTGTCTGGCATGACTTCTAAATAATAGTTTAAGAAGAAAATAGGCCAAAGAACATTCAGATCAAAATGGTTTTATACAGTGCAGAAATACTTTTGTGCTTAGAGTTCTATTTAGTATAGAAGCGATGCAATATGCTAAAACCAAATTTTTTAAATTGCGGGGGAAAACGCCATTGAATATTTGCAGATATGTTTTACTATTTGGAAAAAAGAATTTGTATTATTTGGTACAGCACATACTCCTCAGTACGTGACATCAGTACTCAGGCATGATAATTTCAACCACACTTCCATAGCCCCCTATTTTACAGTCAAAGCCCAGCCTGCTATATCATCCTTGTCATTAGTGTTGAAGGCAGCTAAGTTTACTATAACTTTAATTTAAAAGGCTCCAGTGTAACTTGATGGTTCTAAAACAAATTAACACATTTTAATTGTCTCATTTATATACAATTTGTGCAATTGCTAGAATGGTAGTGCTTTGTAATATCACTGTCAGGTTTTGCAAAAGCAACCAGTGCTTTCATGCTGTTACACTTTTGAGAGGAGCTGGTCCCTGGTAGCTTTCCTTACACACAAGGAGCTTTGGACAAAACTCAAGTTACTGGCTTGAAATCAGAGATGCAAATAGGGAGCTCAGCGCTGAAAGTGAAAAAAATCAACCTTACTTTGTCAGATTCAGCTCTCCCTCAGTCACGGGTAGAGCACATGAGAAGTAACGGAAATAAAGAAGGAAGAAAATGTGGGGGCAACCGTCAGAGAACTCTTGGCCCTTTGAGAGAGCAAAGTAGGGTGGAATGATTTAAGTTTTAGTAATCAGGGTCAGATTCCAACAGCAGTTGCTCAGGCTGATTGACAGAGGAGAAAATTTGGCACCAGGTAGGTGTAGTAATTTTTTTGCATTAAGTGGCAATGTGGGCTCAGTCTCCCTGAGCAGAACACTAGTATGCTTGGTACATTCTTAGCCTTGCGACACCACTGAGCTAGAAACTTAAGTCACATGTGAGTCATCTGGTCTTGCATGTTGTTAAAAATCTAAGCCTCATTCATAAAAGACTTAGATTTTGGGACCCATGTTCTCCTCTTGCAGCTGAAGCCCTCTGAGAGGTGCAGATGTTTCAGCTATTTCAGTGGGAGTTCTGGGCCCCAAAAAGAAGCCCTTCCTGCAACCCAAGCCCTGGAGAGAGCTTCGGAACAGGGGAGGAGCACAAAATCTAGGGCACAAGAAGTCAGAGAAATTAATTGTGATATGGCTGGAGATCATGTTAACAGAGTTGTGCCTCTGTAACATAAAGAAAAAGGTTAATTTAAAAGCATTGAAATTCTTGTTGTGTTATATGGCTGAAACAGAGAATGTTTCCACTTTTTACAGTAACGACATTTTAGGTAGCTTGTACCAAACAGGCATTTAGACAAGAAAAAAGTCTTTTGTTTTCTCATGTGTCAGGGTTATATTCATTGCTGTTACATTTCAACTTAAAATTCATGGTCCTGTTGAGGTGATGTTTTATTTGGCAAGCTTGCCAATTCCGAATGTATCCTTTCATTTATTCTTGTATTTTTTTTTTTTTTTAATCCTTTTTGGTAGGCCTTGTATTTGCCTGCTAGCAGAACAGCAAGGGAATTACCTAAAGTTATTATTTATTACAGTTGTAACAGCCACCTCAGAGTTGGATGTCAGAAATTCATTTCTGTTTCAGAGGTGAAGAGATGGACTGTAAAATGCTACTCTAAGTCTGTTGTTAAGGCTGAAACATCAGTGGAGTTTTGCTGCTGTGAGAAACACATAAAACCAAGACCAGTCACTATAATAACTAAAGATGAAAATGAAACAGGTTAAATGCAGGAAAAAAGATGTAAGGAAAGAAGTCTTTTCTTCTTGCTAAAATTTTTAGGCTGGGTTCCAGCTATACATGATGAAAAAAATAAGAAATTTGTTCCTTATAAAAGACTTACTTACCCTCTCCAAATATCAAAAAATAAAGTAAAACCATTAAAGGCTTTTTCAAGACTTCATGTAATGAAATGCACGTTTAACAGCACTGTGCTGTAAGCTGTTTGAATACATTTCTCTAACTGATTTCTGATATGTTTAGCATGTTACCACTTCATACACATTCGTTTTAAAACATTTGAAACTATTTTTGTGACTTATATTTTTTAAAGAATACTTTATGGATGGTTTCTTGAATCACTACACATAACAATACAAAATTTATGCACCGTCTTGCTTGTATTTTCCAGTATTTTAGGATTTCCTCCCTCTTTCTCTTCACAGGGTCTAAAGAGGCATGCAAGCAGATGATACTTTTTTTTTGCAAGATGTTTCCCATAGACTTCATCCAAGGTCAGGAGAACTCAATGGCACTGGTAGGCAGTGTCCTTCTAAGGACTCAAGAAAGCTTTGGGTCAAGGCTCATCTACTGAGGAAAGAAACTCATCTTGTACATCTCCTTGACAGGATAATTGTGCTGTACAGTTCTGACAGCTTGAATAGGTGTGCTTTTGTATAGTCTTAACAAAGGCATCCTTGAAGTGCATCTTGGAGAGAGCTAAACAATGTCTGAACTGGAGACATGAAAGCCAAGATATAAGGAATAGCACACTTGCCCCAGATAAGCTCGTAGGTCTGGCTCCAAACTCCAAAGCAGGCTGCCTTTTTATGTACGGTTAATTTCTCTCCTTGCAAGTTAGAAAGGTAGTCTGAAAAAGAAAGTGTCTTCAACAGTTTTGGTTCCTTCCCCATAAGTCTTGGCTCTGCTAATATGTGCATTATATCATACACATCCTATCCTTTTTATAAGTGCCCTTCCTTTAGCACTGGCAGAGATGCTCATTTTCAGACCTCATCCTTGATCTGTACATAGCTTGTTGACTTCTGTGGCAGAGCTGGTTTTTGTTACTTGAAATCCAGACTAGTCTGCAAAACTGGTCTTTAGATGTCAGGCTCTCTTTGATCTTATGCTCTTCAGATTTTAATTTAATATTGCAAAATCAACCTAATCATACACAGAAACATAATTAGCAACTGCCAAATGACCTAGAGTAAATCTAACCATGGTGACTTAATTGGGATGATGTAAACCGGACTTCAAGACTTTCCAATACTACAGCTGTGCTTAAAAAGCAAAAAAGAAAAAAACCCTGAACTCAACTAAACTAAATACTCCTACTAAGTATATTTTCTTTTAAATGCAGAATTCATAGGCATTTGAACAACATTGAAGCCCTCTTTCTGCAGCCTAATAAATACATGAATTAGCAAAAAGGTTTTGGAAAGCAAAGAGATCTACAGCCTTTCATCATTCCTTTATTGTGAACCCTAATGCTTAAGAAAACATAAAAATAAAGTTTAATCAACACCAAAAGTAAAGCTGATTCAAACAGGGAAAGGAGCTCTAACTATTACTTGCTCAGATGGTTTAGACCAAGGTCACATTTCAATCTTGACCTTGTGTGGAACATTAGTGGGCAGGGGGCTCTTTACATGATATAAAGACTTTTAAATATATATGTGTATATACAGATATCAAAGACTCAGAAGTCATCCTGACAAATTGCTTGTATTGAAACCATCTATTAAGAGATTAAACATTCATTCAAGCTGACTTCAAACAAGGTGAAATATTTATTAGTCATTCCTGTTTATAATTGTGCTAGGGAAGAGTCAGTGAGGGGCAAGAGTAACTTTATTCAATTGGCAAAAAAACCTTTCTGAAGTCACCCTAGGACAGTCCTGGGAGCTGAACTTAGATTAGGAAAGTCTGTTCTAACAGTTTATGCACATTTGTACAGTGAAGGACTTTTCAATCTCTCTTAAACATAGCAGAGTTATCACAAGCTGGATGTTGGAGATAGCTTCTAACAGACACTTGGCAGTAATTTTAAACAGTGAGGATGACGAAGGACTGAGGCTGAGTACCAGGCATAATGTAGATTCTGTGTTAATCTTACAATGCTACTGAGTTAAATAGCAAAACCTTTTGAATACCTTATTGAAAAGCCTGTTACAGAGCTCAGCAGATGGACAATGGGTGTATCACAGTGGGCTGCCACGTTGAGAGTTAGTCTAGAAGATTTAAAGGTCTTTTCCAGTTTTAGGGTCGAGGAACTTCTAGATTGAGTTCCTCATCCCTGAAACCCAGGCAAACAGATAAAGGTTTTGTTGTAACCCAGGCACAAACCTGTGGTATGTGTTGAAGGGGCTGTATGGGGGGTTTTGGTTGTTATTTAGGTTTTGGGTGTTTTTCCTCTCTCCCCTGAGCTATTTTGGAGATATATAGTATTTTCTTTAAGTGGTATGCTTCAACAAAGAACCAAAATTTTTTTATTTTATCTGGGCTTTGCTATATTTGTTCCTAATTCAAAATGCTTGTGCCGCTGTTCGGGTACAAACAAGATAAATGTTTCACCCTTTGTGTATTGAGGAAAGCTCTGAAACATCCTCAGATATGGTCAGGATTGTATATCCCCAAGAATCATCTTGTATCTGTAATTCGGATCACACAAAACAGAAATAGAAAGCAGCAGTGTTTTCATAATGATGCAAGTTTTAAATTGAGATCATAGTAGACTGCCAAAGGTAGAAGTGCTTGACATTAAGAATGTTTCTAGTGGTAGAAGATGTTGAGTAGCACTGGATGAGGTTTCTGAGTCAAGAAGGGGACTCTGCTCCCATGTATTTCATTAGGATTAACCTGAATGAATCCCAGTTGACTTTTACATCTGGCACAGTTAGCAGAAAGAGGAAGCCACACCTTAATAAAAATACACTATCATAAGTAGCCTGGTACATTTATAGATTACTCAAGCATCCTAGCTTGAAGAAGGGACCTTTTTGATCACCTTCCTCCCCTTCACCTCACAATCAACATTCTGAGTTAATGAAATTTTCCTGGTATCACAGTGCGCTTTTACCACCCTCAGCTGAGTTGCATATTGCAGCAGGGCCCATATATGTCTTCACACAGAAGTCTTAAGGGGAGAAAACCTTTCCTCCCAACTTGACGGAATGTGGTCTTTCTGGCCAAGGGTGAAGGTTTTTCACACACTTCTGTTTAACTGTTGGCTTTTGGGTTTCAGTCAAAGAAGACACTATTTATGTAAATAATGAAACATAGTTTGTTTCCTTATTCCCTGAACTAGAGGTAAATCCAGTTTGTCATCTTTTATTCTATTACAGGGGAGAAGGGACCTTTTCACATCTGAAACCCTGAATGTTCTGGGTTTGGTAGCTATTCAGGTATCAAGAAATCACAATTATGTTTAAATGCTCTATCTCGTTTGTTTAAGTGTTACTGGCTATTTTTATAACTTTTTTTTTTTTTTTTTAATTTTTTTTTTTTGGGGGGCAAACAAAGCACTCATCCAAGTAATAAGGTTTTTTATATACGCTGTAAAACACTCATCCTACAGCTGGGGTGAGAGACAGGGCAACATGTTAGCTAGTAACTCTGCTCCTTCATTTAGCTACATGAAGGTCACTGACTCAGTTCAGCAACACCTGAGCTACCATGGTCATTTTTTTACTCAGGTAGTAGGTGCTTGGGGAGGTGGAGGTTCAGTTTATCACCTCTTAGCATCAGAAGGATGATTTACAAGTTCCTGCTGCTCTCCTGCATGAAGCAATTATTTCTGGATAATAAGCAGTCTTAAAAAATGCCTGCTGGGCCTGGTTGGAGCTTTCCAGAGCAGACTCAGCTGGAAACAGGGAATGGGTACTCTGCCCACCTCCTCAGTGATGGGAGGCTCAATAACATCGTCTGAGTCTTACCTACTTCCATAACTGGAAATCAGGCTAAAAAGAAATTTCAGCACAGATAACTTCCTTTTTTCAAAAGGGCACTGGATTAAGGGATTTTTGATTTTGTTCCATGGTATACATAAATACTGCTATCTTGTGGTTTTCTTTTATTTGACTTCATCTCTTTTCAGGCATTTTTCCTTCTCTCAGCAGTTACAGTTGCTGTTCTTTACATACCCTGCCTGTCACAGCAAAACAAACTTCTCATACAGACTCTTGACACCACATTTTCTAATATGAAGAGAAAAAAAAAATAAAATCAGCTTTTCTCAACTTAATCCACAAAACAGGTCCAGCAAGCCGAAGTGAAGGACATTGAAGGTGGTTACATAGCTAACAAAGCAGGGATATTAAAACACAAACTCACCCATAAAAAGTGAGACGCAGAAACCCAATCCTGTGGCCAAGTTTAACCAACTCTCCCTGCCTAGCAGCAGCTCCAGTTAGTATCACGATTCCTACTTTCTTTAAGGTGCACAGCCACCTGTAGGCACTTTCATCATTGTACATGATTTCTTCAAAAGTCATTTTGGGAAGTTGCAGGTCGGAGCCCCAGTACTGATGTTCTGAAAGGGAAGAAATAGAGAAGCAAGTGTTTAGCTGTTGTAGCATCACAGCTCAGGACATAGTTGAAGTATGAGGTTAATAGGATTTGTATGCATTTGTGAACATGACCTTAGTCCTGCCATCAGCCACCTGAAACTGCGTCCCTAAGTTTGCATGGATAACAAGAAAGATTTTGAGACCTTGACTCAAGTGGAGATGTCAAGACTGGGATTTTTACTCTCTCATATGATCTTGACTGCAAAGGTAAGAAGGAATTCATATCTGTGGGTCTGATGAAACGTGACTTGTCTTAGCCTGTGTTAGAGGCATTCTCAGTTCCAGTGTGAGCCATAGGAGTAGGCCAAATGTTCACAGAGCTCAGCAGTCACTTCATGTGTACCTGAAAAGAGCTTTTCCTTTCCTGCCTCCTTTCTGTCCCAAGATAGAAATCTCATGCCTTTCGCTTTATTCTTTCCGATATCAGGCAACGTTCACCTTTCTCCAGTTGAGACAGATACTGACACGAAGAGATGAAGAACTTAAAACTTGTCTCTCACCACTCTTCATTTTCAGGACTCCAGATGGCTCATGGCAAATAGTAAGGGGATGTGCCCACTGCAGTCAGGAGAGCAGCACAGGCAATATATTCCCCAGCCCAAGCCTCGCCAGTTCTGGTGGCATAGGTGCTTGGACACTGGACCAGGGAGAAGCAGCATCAAGCAGGAGAGCAGAACTTCAGCTGACAGTGCTGCTGGAGCCCTCCTTTCAGCAAAGCCTCAAGGGAAGACAGTGGCTGCTCTCTGCTTCTTGTGACCTACAACAGCAGATGGCAGCTGATGGGGAAAAGCCTGTACGATTATTCATGAAGTACTCTGTCCCTTGCACCATAAGAGCTGTACAAAGCCCAGCACCAAGTCCAAGGTATAACCACTAACCCAGCATACCCACTCTCTGCTGGTTTATACCCATGGCTGATTTAGGACAAGCCTGTTAAAGGCTGGTTGTTATGGTAGTGATTAAAAGCTAAACCTCGGCAATGTGTACTGTTAATAAATGTCACCGCAGTAGAGTGTTGCTTTGAAGTTTCAAACTGTGTTGATGTCAGATGACGTGATAGGCAGAGGCTCTGGCATAAGAGGGATGTGGGCAAACCCTAAGTGCAGGGGTGGGCCCAGGGATGGCCTCAGAGGGGAGTGGCCCTGTGAGGGCTCAACACCAGTGAATGGAGGAGACCTAACACCAAGACCACCATTGATCTCAGGGGAGATGGAGAGCTACACTGCAGGGGCCTCGGGTAAAGAGGCTCATTTCAATCTGTGAGGATCCCACTGGGATTGCCTGAGGTCAATCAAATAGCCTGTAGGGGTTACTTAAGGTCATGAGGGTTACTTGAGGTCACACTCAATTTCTGCAGACCCCAGTGGAGTTACTCAAGGTCACAGGGGTTAGCTGAGGTCAGACTCACTCTCTGAGGACCCCACTGGGGTTACCTGAGGTTACACTTTGCTTGTCTACCGGGTAGTGTTAGGGGTCACCACTACAGCCCTGCTGATGCCAGCTCAGGTATCTATCTCCAAATCAATGAGGTGTGTGGTTTGAAGATGTTCCACCACCCCAGCCCAGTGCCACCCCTTCTCAATCACCTGTTTTCTGATGTCTTCCCCATAAGAATGTTTTATTTTTTTGTATTGAAGTGCTTTATGATTTACTATTTCCATTCTTTTTAACACAAGTATATAAGGTTTCTTGTCTGCATGGGGCTTTCCTCAACCATGCAGTGCTGCCAGCCTTTCAGCTACAGCAGGTAAGGTTTGTGACAAACTCTGGTTGACTTGGATTTTTTACCCTCAGCTCTCAGAGCTCCATTGCCGAGCCTGAGCAGCAGCCCCCTGAGAAAAAACACTCATTTTGTTGGCAAGTGTATCAGTGCCAAGAGCTATAATAGAATCTTGGTGTAGTGATAGGAAGAACAAAGGAGTCAGATTTAAAATCATTTTCTGAGAGCTTTAAATTATGTGAACCCTTTTCTCCGCTGAAACTGATTTTTATCTCCTACCAAAGGATGTCCCATCTGAAACCCAAGGCCAGTGTATTTTAATGGACAAAGAAAGACTGGTGTGTACAGAAGAACGAAGTCATGGTTCTCTGCATGACTGAGGTTCAAATGGTTCTCTCCAAGACTGTGATTGCAGACAGGTGGGACTTCCTCAGTGGATAATCTTGGATTTTTCCCCTGTCACCTTTCCATAGCCACATCCCGCATCTTACCCACACTGCTGAAAAACGTGCATCAAACAAACAGGAAACATTAGCCGAAAATAGTGTACAATGAGAACTTGTGGGCAGAGCTTCTGTAAAGCAGCTTTCAGTGCTTTCAGTTTCCCTTACCCATGTCAGTGACATGTCATCCCAGAGAGGGATGCAGCCACAAGTGGTTCACCTGCTCATAACTTTGGTAAGCCTTAACCATTTGGACCTAGGTTTTCCACGGCCTCATATCAGCTGGAGATAATATCTCCTATCTGCCAGAAATAATTTTGTGAGAGCTTCAACAACAACAAAAAGGGATCAAAAGCCTTGACCAGTGGCAAATGAGTACTGCAGCCAAGTCACAACTTCTACACTGGCTTAGTTTTAGTGCTTTCTGATGTACAGCTGAGCATCAGATCAAAACTCAGACTTTCCATTACCAGACAAATAACTGTGCACAAACTGTATCATGTTCCCATCATACCAGTCGCACATAAGAGGTTTAGAAAAACAATCTACTGCTAGAGTCATTTGTGCATGTGGAGAAGCAGGACAAGAAGCTCCTTCTTTGTTAACCATCTGCTCAAATACTCCAAATCAAGTATATTTTAAGAACTTTCAGATGCATCTGCAAAAGCCAATTAATTTCCTTCATCAAAGGCAGTGGTGTAGCCGCTCATAAGTGAAGGCAAACCCACATATTAGCAACTAAACCCCATGGTTCTTTATATTGGCCCCAATATTTACAGGCCAAAATAATTTTGAATACTAAAAATAATCAAGATTTTTTTCCCTTCCCTCTTTTTTTTCCCCCCAAGACTAATCCTGCCAGGACCCATTTCGCTGAACAACACTGAAACAGATATCACCCAAGTTTAAACAGCTCTGGTGCATCCAGCCAAGAACTCAAGGAATTGGTAATGTAGACAGACAGCGGAAAGGCAGGAAATGAATCATGGAGCCTGAAGCACAGCTTCCCACAGGACACTTTCTGGAGCCTGCCAGTTGTTAGTGCACTTAAACTTAATTTGTCTCTGCTAGTGGTAGGGGACAACTGGAAGCCAATAATTGTGGCTCACATTGGGTACTTTACAACTAGCAGAGATTTTCTTTCACAGCTCAAAATATTCCAGAAAAGAACAGCCTGAAATACCACACGGTGTCCCTGAACCACTGAAACCATCCTGGGCTTTTGTTTATTTGTTATATGTAGGACGATTTTAAAATAGTACAGGGAGTTTGAGCTAGTACAGCGTTTAAAGCCAAGTGCAGTGGTTGCCAGTGCAACTGAAAGAAAGCTGTTGCAGAGACTTGGAAGTGATTTTATTGTTACGAATTGCATTTGTAAGCATTGTTAGTACACATTAAAACTGAAACAAGTGCAGGTGTACTAATGTGAATGGATCTTAGATCAAGATACAACTTTTATTAAGCTACATGGCTAGAAAGCATCTTTGGTAATTTGTTTCCTCACCTACAGCACATACACACAGAGTGCATACCAGTCACTATTCAAGGAGTTGTTAATAACAAGTGGTACTAAGATTTCCTCAGAAATCAGAGTTTCTATAGTTAAACTCTTTTTTAAATGCTTAGAACTACAGCAAAACACAATCTTTAAGGCTTTTTCATGCTGAAGGTTTCTTTATATTGAATTTATGAGGAGAACATTCAGTCAAAAGGATTGGCTGTGACTTAGAACAAAATCGAGCATGGGAGTACACTTTTTGCTCATGTTTGAAAAATTTCCATCACAGGCTCCAGTTCCTGTACTTTGGGTTTCTGAGGCCATGTCAGAAATATATTTTGGTGTCTCTCTCCCCCTGCTAAGCTTGTTGAGGTACAAGTCCATGAGGACACTTGGTAACAGACCTTTCTACAGCTTCAGAGCTGACAGCATCCCCACCGCTGTGCTGCCCAGGCAGGTGACCACCAACTGCAGGAGCCTGCCCATGTACGTGGCCATCCAGAGGGGGAGACAAGAAGGAAAGATGAGCTGAGCTGGTCCATGCTCTCTGTTAGAGCCTCTATCCCAGGCCCCAGAAGAGAAAAGATGTGAACTGAAGCATGGGAGAAGCTGTCAGGGAGGAGAAAGATAAGTTACCTAGGAAAAAACTCAGGGAAAACAGCTGGCAGAAAGAAGCTGGTTCTGGAGACTGACTAAAAACTGCCAGTGGCTGCAGAGGGCACTGGAGCCAAGTAAGGGGAGCTGGAGGTTGAGGAAATTCACAGGAAAAAAATCGTTGCATCATTAAACAAAGAGGATGGAAGCCTTTCTAACCCCTACCAAACTGCACTCTGTCCCCTCCACTGACATCAGCTGGGCTGGCTGTGATACCACAAAGTGGCAGTGTGTGACCAGTGATCTTCGACTGTCACCCATCCTGGCTCAGCTGAGCTCAGAAGCAAAATAACCCTGATGATTGCTGTTTGGTTGTAACCTCGTGTCTCATTTATTTCAGACTTTTTGTGGGGTACTAATAATGGCACATGTTAACTTGCAGAATGAGGAAAAGAGGTGTTGCATGCTTATTTGACCTGAAAAACAATGCTGGTGGCAGATAAAAAAGACCATGTGGACAGATACAGCTGCCTTTCAAAGTTGCTGTAACGCACAGAAATAGCACTCACTCTCTTTTCACTAATTTCCACTTGTAATATCTCTTCAGCTTGCCAGTTTATCGGTTTGTCTGCACAAATAAACACACACATGTTCAGATCAAAGACACTGCACAGTAATGGATAAACAGGATTAAGATGACATTTCATACCTTTTTTTTTTCTTTGCATGAATTTTGCATTGATGCTAGTTTTTTACAATCCAAGAAACATTAGGGTTTAAGTCAAGCATTCTCTTACATATTGCCAAGTGCAATACACCTGAGTCGAAGTAATCCCAGGCACAGCTCCAGGTTGGACAGAGAAGAGATTCAGAGCAGCCCTGTGGAGAAGGACTTGGGGGTGTTGGTCGATGGAAAAATGAACATGAGCCGGC
>JANRGW010017950.1:0-10401 GCA_024733675.1 Psilopsiagon aymara
CAGTGTATCAACTGAACAGCACAGCTTGCTGTCATCGGCAAACTTGCTGAAGGTGCACTCAATCACACTGTCCATGTGTTGTGGTTTAAGCCCAGCAGGTAACTCAGTACCAGGCAGCCAGTATCTCACTCCACCCACTTCCTTCCCATGCTCCCAGAGAGATAGGCAGAGATCAATAGAATGTAACTCCCAGAGGTTGAGATAAGAACAATCAACAATTGGGTCAACGTCCTGGTCCTGATCCCCATCACAATCAGCAGGCAGGTCTCAAGGGTACTCAAAGGCCGTTCAAAACCTTCAGAACTCACAAATGATGCTGCTGTACTTGTCACTGGGGCTGGTGTAGCTGCTGTTCTTGGAGGTGGAGTAGCTGTGTTATCTGTTGCACTCAGACTTTGAGTAGCTGCTGTACCTATTACTAGAGTGTGTGGGAATGTCTCCCTTATAGGTTGACCATCGGAGGAGGTGAAAAAAGATGTGTAATTGCTATACACTTCTATTAAATACCTCCCAAAGTATAGAGGTGGTGACCACACTGGGAACTCAAGCCAGATCAGTTTCATGATCAATGATTCTATTGTATTACAGGTCATTACCATAAAGTACAGTGAAACTAGAACCTTAGCCCAAGCCCCCCAGTTGATAAACACTAAGACAGCAAATACCAGTTGTAAGTAAGGTACGACATGCTGAAATTGTGAGATGAAGAGCAACAACTTTGAGAGCCAATAAATCAGCATTGTGACTAGTGACTATTAATCTGAGACAATGAATGCTTATCAAAGATACAATTAGACACACTCTAGTCGGATCTCTTGTTGTCTCAATCCTTTGTGCCCCACGTTGAGCACCAAAGAACTGTTCTGGTTTCAGCCTAGCCAATAACTCAGTACCACGCAGCTGTTCACTCACTCCACCCTCTTGCTCCCCCCTGCTCCCAGAGGGATGGGGAGGAGAATCGAAAGAATGGAACTCCCACAGATTGAGATAAGAACAGTCCAGTAACTAAGGTATAACACAAACCACTACTGCTGCCACCAATGATAATAATAAGGGAAATAACAAGGGAAGAGAATACAATCATTCAACACCTGCCAACTGATACCCAGCCTCACTGAGAGGTGATCTAACCATTCTGGGAAACTGCCCCCAGTTTATGTAATGGGTATGACACGCTGTGGTATGGGATACCTCTTTAATTAGTTTGGATCAGGTGTCCTGTTTCTCCTTCCTCCCTGGCAGAGCATGAGACTCAGAAAGTCCTTGGTCAGAGTATACATTACTGAGCAGCAACTAAAAACTTTGGTGTTACCAGCGCTGTTCCCAGGCCGAAAGTCAAAAACATAGCATCGTACCAGCTACTGAGAAGGGGAAAAAATGGCTGCTAATGCTGAACCTAGGACACCATGTCACTGACAAAGATAGTGTATAAGACTGGTCCCTACACTGATCCCTGAGGGACACCATTAGTTATTGGTCTCCATCTGGACATTGAGCCATTGACCACAACTCTTTGTGTGCGTCTATCCAGCCAGTTCTTTATCCACCGAGTTGTCCTTCTATCAAATGAATTTAGAGACAAGTATATCATGTGGTAAGAAAAGTATATCATGTGGGAGGACCATATGTAGTTAAATAAAAGAAAGTCTGAAGGTGTAGAAGATTGCACTCTATTTTGACAAATCATTAAACAATGTGATTATTTTCCTGCAGTGCATGGAAGCAAATTACTATTTTTAAAGAATATATAGGTTTTGATATTTATGCTGCTTTGTTTTTGTTTTGTTTTTTTTTTTTAGTTGGTTGTTTTTTGGGTTTTGGTTTGTTGGCTTGGGGGTTTTTTTTTGTTTGTTTGTTTGTTTTCCTGCAATTGTCTTGTTCGTTTTTGAGGAGTATTCCTTTCAGGAATGAAAAACACATCTTTATTCACCATCCTTTGCATATTCTTTAAGGATATGCATGCATGTTTGGCAAAAAATCTATGTGGTATCAGCACTACTGTTTGGACACCTAATTGATCTGCAGATATTGAGGAAATACAAGAGGTTCTTTTTTGCTTTCTTTCCCTATAACAAAGTGAAATTAAATCCTACAAATCTCACACCTGCAGCTCAGGGAAATAAAATTATTCTGATAAAGTGCTGCTAATACACTGACCACTATGTTATAGGAGTTATGTGAAGGGCATTTATTTCTGAAATTCATGAACTGCTTACTCAACATGTTGGTCAGTTCTCTGTAATTTTTTTTATTATGAAATTTCAAAATCCATTTTATGTTTTGTTTTGATTTCCTTTTCATTATATTTTTAAATAATATAATGCAAAAAGAGCTTGAATTTTTGGATGCTTATCAGAAAATATTTAACTTCTATGAAAGACTATAAATAAATTTCTTACATGCCCTTATAAACGAAAATAGGCCCAGGTACATAAAGACAAATCCTTTTGGTCAAATGTTTCTAACATGCAGAGTTTTAATGCAGGAAAATAGACATTATCAAAAAATAAGATGATGAAATCCAAAAGTTTTCAAAGACCTGCTGCAATATATTTTAAACATTAATGCTTTCCAGCAATTTCAGTTCAAACTGTCTTGGCTTTTTACTCTGAATCTAACTTGTCTGTTGAATACATAGCAGCTTGAAATAGTCCTGGCTATACATGTTTTGATTTCTGTTCCAAATAGTCATCTTTGTTAGGTGAAATACTGTATTTCAAGACTATCATCATATCAATCTTCCAGACATGTAAAATTTCATAATAGTTGCCATTGTTAATGCCCTGTTTTAAAACACAGAAGAAATTGCCAAGGATTTTTTAAATTTTTGCTTCATTGTATGCTGTCACTAGACATATCAGGCAAAATTTCTGAATTACCACTTCAGGTAATATAGCACTTAAGCTACTAGAAGCAGTATTTTTCATGATCATGAGGACGCAAGAGAGGAAGCAGTTGTCACCTTCTTGATATCTATGAAGTCTCTTTTCCCAAGTCTATCTAATCTTTAACAATTCCAGAGTTAATTATAGAATTACAGAATGGTTAAGGTTGGAAAGGATCTTAAGATCATCTGGTTCCAACCCACTGCCTCAGTGAGGGATGCCTCACACTATACAGTGTTGCCAAAGGCTCTGCTGGACCTTGAATGCTGACAAGGATGGAGCATTTACAACTTCTTTGGGCAGTCTATTCCAGTGCCTCACCACCCTCAGAGTAAAGAACTTCTTCTTTATATCTAACCTGAACTTCCCCTATTTAAATAAGTTTAAACCCATTACCCCTTGTCCTTGTGCTACAATTAGTGCACTAATTGTTTCATTCTTTGTAACTAGAAAAATAGCTGAGAAATTGATACAATTTATTCTTCATTTGATTTTTCAATCAAATTTGCTTCCTTTAATAACACTTGTGACTTTTATTAGATATTAATTCGTGATATGATAATCCCAGTACTAAATCTTTGCCAAATTGTTCAATTCTAATATACTACTATTCTCTGAATAACTGTGGGAACTATGAATAAAGTTCAAGAGATGTCACTGTGATTTGATTTCTTTCTAATATTTCACGTAACTGCAGTTCTCAAAATAATAAAAATGGGTGTACAGTACTTTTGGTAGGGTTTATGCTAAAAGGTACTCTATAAATACCAAGAACTATGCTGCAGGCTTATATCGATTCTGGTGTCATCATATAAAATATTGTTCTTTGTTGACAATTCCTCGTTCTAGTTACTTATATTATCCAGTGGAATTATGACACTAGAGATTATTAGAGAAGTTAGGTGTAAATTAGGACTCAGTCAACTCCCTCACCTACCAAAAATTAATTTAGTTCATCAGCAAAGTTTGTTTTTTTTTCAGTGCAACTTCCTGGATCATTTCCATCCTCTTCATTGCTGTAAAATGTAGCTACAGGAATCTTGCCTTTGCTAGTTTGAACTCTCTGTGATTCATCTAATTAGAGTAATGCAATAAGAAGTACCATAGACTCTCACAACAATGATAGCTATGAATTAGGTATCCATTTAGCACTGCCAGGGAGTCCCTTATTCATGCCAGCTTTGAAGTTCTACTCCCGTTTCACAGACACAGCTAGCACTTTCAGAGTTTTGTAAACATTGATGCTAACATATAATTTGTTATTATTTCATTTTCTCCTTTCTGCTGCTTCCTGGACTATCATAAATTCGGTGAAAATTGTTTTATAATGATCTTTCACTATCTGCTGAACTCTTGTTTACAGGGTTTGAATCATGCCAGGATTTCATTTCTTTGACCACCTACATGGTGTTTTAAGGGATAAACTTTCTATTCTTCCTTTTGATTTGTTAATAGGAAGAGCAATGACTCTCAGTAGGAAAAGACTGGGAATATATTCTTCTTTTCTAAACCAAGCTGACTTTAATCTATTTACGATAATATTTGTTGCAGTCTTTTAGGTTTTCTTTTTTTCATTTCACCTGGAATGGTAGAAAGCAGCTTGATTCATTTTTTCTGTGTTATAAACTAATTAAGTAAATTAAAGAATATATATTTGTACAGAAAATAACCATCCTCCATTCTTTGACATCTCTGATTTTCTGACAAAAAAATGCCAATACTTGTTTGTCCTCCAGAGTAGAACAAGCTGTAGAATTAAGAAAAATGCATTTTTTTGGGTTTGCAAATCATTATCAAAATTGGCAGCCTCAGTCAGGGTCATGAATATTTTTAATTGGCAAAATACCCCATTTTAGTTAGCAAATCCACAGTAACATTAAACTATATGTTTCCTGCTCTTTACCTTACTTTGATACAAGCAGGATTCTATTCTTTATCTCTGTTTTGGTAGCTTCTACACTCATAAATGTTTATATCACTAGTGTTCAAGCCCTCTAAAATTCTCTGATCCTTACTGCTTACTGGATTGCTACATATTTCTGCTACAGCATTATTCTACTAGATGCGCTAAAGCAGAGGAAAAGATATCTTGGATGATATTTGTCAACCTTATTATGCAATACTTCTGTTTTAGATGGATTTTAAAGCAAACAATAGCATGTAGAAATTTACTGTGATTTTTGAGTTTGCTAATTTTTTCTGTAAGATCCTAGGGAAAAAAAAAAGAAAAGGCATGAGTTAAAAAACTTTTGCATGATGGAAGTGGAGAGAATCTCATTCACTTTCATTTTGAAAAGAAGAAACAGAAGAATTTCTGAACATACAAAAAACATCCACTGCAATATGTTCAAAATGACACAAAATTAAAGATGAGGAAAATAAAACAAATCCAATCTTAAGGAGAAAACATCGGTGTGTTACCAGAATTAGTCTCTTACATGCCAAAACACACCACTGTACCAGCTACTAGAGAAAAAATAACTCTATCCCAGCTGAGACCAGTTCACCAAGCCAAACAACTTTTCTGGATAAGGCTGAGACAATGACAAAAAGTTTTGTTCCTCACAACTCTCACATTTTATCTTGGTCTAGAACAGAAAATGAAAGTAATGAAAGATGAAAACAGAGTGTTTTATGGGAGGTATGAATACAGCTCCCCTAATGAATAGAATCGTCTTGTATAGTTATTATAAATAATACAATAAAAATATTTGCTTTAAAGAAAGTATAAAGACCAAAAAAAAAGATCATATCATGTTAGGGCAGCTGCATTCTTAATATTAAGCAATGCTTTCAGATACAGGTAATTATGGATGCTCATTTTTTTCATTTTGTATTTCCAGGAATCTGGTCTTGTGTTATGGAGGGAATAGCAAAAGCATTGGAGTTTAAATAGAAAATAATATTGTGTAGTTAGGTAGAAAAGGTATGCACAGTAGAAATTGTTGTTTCAAAAGTAGCTGATTAATCTACATCTTTAATTTAAGAATAGAGTTGAACCTCTCAAAGTACGATTCATCTCACTCAGTTTATATTCCAATTTTAAGAAACAATGAATGCTACCAAAGGCATATTTATCAATTAAGTTAAAATCTGTCTAAATTACTATCATTTACAGGCTACCCAAAATTCAGATATTTAGACAACATAAATTACACTTAAAATATATGAGAGTCTTCACTTTCTGAAACTAACATCTAGTTAGAACCATCAGCTGTCCAGTGGCAGTAACACAACAAAAGAAAACCTAATCCTATTCAGTATAAAAGTACAAACAGCAGCATGTTTCAGAAAATGGAAAAGGATTTGGGAATGAAAAGATGAGTGAGAGGTGAAATACCAGATCAAAGAGCTTTAGGTATAACTTCTACTGCAAAGTTTTATTAGTAGCAAAAAATACTAGATAATAATATTATATAAAGTGTTCTTCAAAAAAGTACCAAAGAGTTTTCTTTAGTTCCAATTTAAAGATACGTATTTCTTTGATGTTTTTGTGGCATGTCAAAGAACAGCATAAAAAGTAACACTCTTATTCTGCCAGTTTAACATTAATTCAGAGGACTTATCAATAATACAAGATTTAGGTCAGGCAGAAGCAAAGTATCAGAAACACTCATACTGGTTGCAGCACAGAACAGGCAAAGGCATAAGAAAGTAGCATGAGTAGACCTTTAAGACAATCATGTGACCACTGTTAGTAGTTTTGTATGGATATTGTGATTTTGTTTTAGTTTGGTTAGGTTTGGATTTGTAGCATAGAGAACAGCTTAGTGAGGTTACTGAGTAGTCTATAATCATTAGACTGGTAAGGGAAAAGCACAGAATTGCAGAATGGTTTGGGTTGGAAAGGACCTTAAGATTGCCAAGTTCCAACCCCCTGCCATGGGCAAGGACACCTCACACTAGACCATGTCACCCAAGGCTCTGTCCAACTTGGCCTTGAACACTGCAGGGGATGGGACTTTTACCACTTCTAGAACTAATAAACTTTCAAAAAGTTAAATAATAATAATAATAGTGATATAAAAAAATGTATTTCCAGGAATTAGGAGGTTTCCTCAGTGGCAAAAACCCAAGTCCCACTGGCCAAATTCTTCCACTTATACACCCTGCCTTCAGTTCCAGTCCCAAGTCTAACTCTGCTCCCTTGCCACCAGTCCAATTTTGCCCAACACAGAGCAAGAGGCCACTCCAGAAGCCGGGCATCCAAAGGCTCTACTGGCTGCTTGCAGGCAGGGAACTGACACACATGGCAGTGCTCCCAGGAGCCAGTGTTCACAGTTGGTTTTCATTAAGGAATGCACACGCTTTTGCACTCAGAGCTATTTGGGGACTCAAGCATATGAACAGCAACTCAATTATCCCATTTCCTTCTCTGTAGCATTAAATAAACCATCTCCAAGATCAACTCTTTGGATTTATGCCCTTTAGAAAGAATTTAGTAACTGGAAGGGAAAAAAAAAAAAAAAATCCTGTGTAAAAGTGCATAGGTTCAAAATGTGCAGTAAATACTCTTGAAAGCAATGTTCTCATCTGGGAGTACTGCAACAGATGTTTAACATGAGCTACTGCAACCGTTAATCTAACTCCAAACCAGATTAACTCCTTGCCATTGGAAATGAGCCTTTTTTCTACAGGCAGCTTGCAGAAAATAAGGGGATGTGCCAGAACTGCTGACAACAAGCAGTTAACTGAATGAAGGGGTGGGGAGAAAGCCATAAAGACCAACTAAATAAACCCAAAAGACTCAATGAACAGGTGTATGCGTGGAAGAGAGGGGGGGAAATAGAAAAGCAACATTTAAACAAAGAAAGCCTCCACTGACATTCTGGCCACTGAAGATACAAAATCCTTTCGAAGCTTCAGCAGGCATACTTGACTTAGAGGAAATAGAGATGTCAGGTCTATTTGCTTTTCAATTTTCATCCTAAGACACAATGACTGCTACTGCTGAACCCAGGACATCTTATGATGAAAGTCTAAACTTTGATTTAGATTTTGTAGATTTTTCTATTTTGTTTCTTCTCACTGTAGTACTGGAACTGCAGGCTGGAACAAACTGGACTAGCAAATTGTACATGAAGCAACAATACATCCAGCAACAGCTATGCTATTAGCAGAAGATGCCATTCTTCTACCCCTGTCCTGTATTATGTTATTTGTATTTGTCATGGTTTAACCTGAGGCAACAACTAAGCACCACACTGTTCCTCATTCCCTACCCTGGTGGGACAGGGGAGAGAATCAAAAGGATAAAAGTGAGAAAACTTGTGGGTTGAGATAGATAGTTTAACAGGTAAAGCAAAAGATACACATGCAAGCAGACCAAAACAAGTTCATTCGCCACTTCTCATAGGCAGGCGAGTGTTCAGCCATCGCCAGGAAAGCAGGGCTGCATCACCTGTAATGGTTACTTGGGAAGACAAATGCCATCACTCTGAACAAGTCCTCCTTCCTTCTTCCCCCAGCTTTTTATGCTGAGCATGACACCATATTGTCGGGGGTATCCCTGTTGGGGTCAGCTGCCCAAGTTGTGTCCCCTCCTGACTCCTTGTTCACCCACAGCCTACACACTGGTGGGGTGGGGTGAGGAGCAGAAAAAGCCTTGACTCTGTATAAGCGCTGCTCAGCAATCATTAAAACATCCCCGGATTATCAACAGTTTCCAGCACAAATCCAAACCATAGCTCCACACTAGCTGCTGTGAAGAGAATTAACTCTGTCTCAGCCGAAACCAGCAATGCATTGTAACAAATGCACTCTCTGACAAATAAGTGAAAAGTTTTTATCCACAATAGATTTCCATAAATAGCTTCATTTTGCTGAATGTTCCAAGACTTACTTCATCAAACTTGTATAATTGCCACATTCTATATTGAAATATCTGTCAAAAGTTCAGGCGATGTACCAAATATTCGGCCAGGTGTGCTGAACCACATTGTATAATCTAAAATGTTTCTTTCTGTAACTTTTTCTATCTGATATTTGGTGAAAAGTTCTAACTCTAGTAAAAGCAACAAAAACCCTTTTTTTTTTTTTTTTGGTTAATTGATTTGTCATTGAGAGATTTGGTGTAAATATGCACATTTTGAACTGCATCTGTCTCACACCTTTCAACCAGAATTCCAGATATTCCTGTCTGCTAGTGGCAGATGCAATCTAATTCCGATTCTATGCCAACTCTACATTGATTTAGTTCATACTTGGATGCATGCTTAGTAGCATATTTGCTGTAGTTTTTTCCTGTGGATTGTACCTTCAGGGTGTGAATGCTAGAATATTCTTAACTGCAGGGGGAATATGAAGCTGCAAATACATCAATACAGTAATAAACTGAAGTAAGCTCTGCTGAGAGGCTGAGAGTGCCAGCAGGGACTGATGGCTCTGAGGGAGGCTCAAAGGGGCTATGGGGTCATGGCCAGGGACTGATAACAGCAATGGAAGTTAAGCAGGAGAAGTCAGTCCTGGTAGTATCCTCAAGACCTTGATATACTGCAGTGAAGATAAAGACATTAATAAAAACAGAAATCAAACAAGCAAACAAACAAAGAGTGTTTTCTATTTCATTTATTCACACAAATAATGCCAACTTCATATCTGCTTCTTAGATGTAAATAAGTTGATTTTTAACAACATGATTTTCTAATATGTTTACTTTAAGTACAATTTTCCAAGTTTGGAACCTTGAAATTCTATTTGTTCATTTCATTAATGTAAAATGCAGAAAAAAAGTTTTAGATGGTATTTTTTGTTTTACTTTCTACAAGTCTTGGAAGGCAGATGCAGGGACAGTGAGAATGAAGACCCTGGGCCCGCTGTAGGGGAGGATCTGAACTGAGGCCAATTTAAGAACCTGAAAATGCGTAAGTCCATGGGACCTGATGATATCCATCCGCGGGTCCTGAAGGAGCTGGCAAATGAAGTTGCTAAGCCACTGTCCATCATATTTGAACAATCATGGCAGTCAGGTGAAGTTCCCGACAACTGGAAAAAGGGAAATATAACCCCATTTTCAAGAAGGGGAAAATGGATGAGCCAGGGACATACAGACCAGCCAGCCTCATCTCTGTGCCTGGCAAAATCTTGGAGTGGATTCTCCTGGAATGCATGCTGAGGCACATGAAAAACAAGGTGCTTGCTGATTGCCAGCATGGTTTCACTAAGGGGAAATGCTGCCTGACCAATCTGGTGGCCTGCTATGATCGGGCTATGGATCTGATGGACAGGGGTAGAGCAGTTGATGTCATCTACCTGGACTTCTGCAAAGCACTCAACACTGTCCCACACAACATCCTTGTCTGGAGAGACATCAATTTGATAGGATGGCCGGAGGCAAAGAGTTGTGGTCAATGGCTCAATGTCCAGCTGGAGACCAGTAATGAATGGTGTCCCTCAGGGATCGGTGTTGAGACTGGTCTTGTTCAATATCTTTGTTGGGGACATGGACAGTGTGATTGAGTGCACCTTCAGCAAGTTTGCCGATGACAGCAAGCTGTGCTGTTCAGTTGATACACTG
>JANRGW010017952.1:0-34447 GCA_024733675.1 Psilopsiagon aymara
TGTATTTCTCTTGTCATTATTATTATTGGTGGTAGCAGTAGAGGTTTGTGTTATACCTTAGTTACTAAACTGTTCTTATCTCAACCTGTAGGAGTTGCATTCCTTAGATTCTCCATGTAGCAAACTGCGTGGCTGATTTACGGCCTAAACCACGACACAAGGGAAGTTTAGATTAGATATAAGGAAGAAGTTCTTTACTGTGGGTGGTGAGGCACTGGAATGGGTTGGCCAGGGAAGTTGTGAATGCTGCATCCCTGGCAGTGTTCAAGACCAGGCTGGATGGAGCCTTGGGTGACATGGTTTAGTGGGAGGTGTCCCTGCCCATGGCAGGAGGGTTGGAACTAGATGAGCTTAAGGTCCTATCCAGCCCTAGCTATTCTATGATTCTATCAGGTAATTCCAAGTTTGGAGCAATAAGAAGAAATTCATTGGTTTAAGACATTTGAATTAAAATGATGATGAGGAAAACGGACTATGTCAGGAAGGTTTCTTGTACTCTAACAGCTTTGTGGGATCTTTCATGGAATATGTTTTATGAGGAACACCCTTTAGCACCTTTCTATTCTGGGCCATCCATTCTTCAGGAGGACCGCATCCTCAGGTTGAAATTGCCATTCAAATTTGGGTTAGGGTTAGGGTTAGTTTTGAGAAGCCACAAACCCTGTAGCTCTAGGCATAATTGGGGCCACCTAAGTTATGCCAAGGGGAGCACAGCTCTGCACCTACATTGGTCCTTCTGCATGATCTCAATATCCCTTAGCAAGTGCTGCCTCAGTCTTTTCAGCTTCCTAAAGATTTACATTAGGCAGCACTATTACAAAGATTTCCCTGCCAAGTTTTCTTGTCACACTGCTTGCACTGGTAGTGGTGCAGGACTGAGGACCTCAAGAGTTATACTGCGTCTTCAGCATCACTGTTCAATGTGAAGAAACACAGCACAGCTGTTGCCCTTTGTGTACCAAACTCAATGTTTCTTCTGATCCTTGAAAACGCAGATGAAGGTGTGAAAACTGAATCCACCAATTTTCCTATTAGTGCGTAGAAAAGTTATGGCATGAATAAGCTGGAGAATACTGCTTGTACTAACAGAAATATTCTCCATTAAAAGAGCTTGAATCAATGGTTTGTGGCCAAGCCTTCGCTGTGTATGTCCCTTAGAATGAGAAGCATAATAAATAAAGGTTGTTGATCTTTATTAGTGTGTGTCCTGTGTGGTAGTCCTTTAGCTAAAGTACAAGGCTATGCAGCATCCAGGAAACCCAGCTTTGCATTCCAAAAATTCGCATTGTCAATGCATGCTTAATAATGTGTTGCGTTGTGGTGCTGAGCACAGGCACAGTGGGAGATAAAGTAAGAACTTTTTGAATGTCAGTGGGAGCCTGACTGTCTTGAAGCCAATGACAAGGGTTTCAGTCTGGAATCGCGCTGCTGCTTAGTGGGAGGTGGGAACGATGGCTATGACTTTGAGAGCATCAAATTTGCCCCGTGTAGTACAGTTCTCTCCACCAGATCAGGGATCCTCAGGGTATGCCCCTTGTGTTACCTTGATCTGCTCTTTCCTCCCATGCCATGCACAGTACTCATGGGACAGTATACACAAAGTATGTGCTGTAAAGCAGTTTTTGTGGTTTCTTTGGACTTTATCAGATTAAGTGAGACAGTCCAGTTCTCTGGGGAAATCCAATTTCGAACAGGGTTTTCAGTGATGACTCAGAGCTGAGTTATTTCTCGACAGTGACAAACATTATGCCCTGCAACTCATAGAAGACAAGTAACTGAAATGTTATTGCATAATGGAATGTGTTGTCTCTGGCACTGAAAAGATCAGAAATTTTGCATCTGTAATGGTATCAATGAATGGGTGAGGCTGAAATTCTGCTGCTATTTTGAACTGTTCAACCCCAGAGAGGTTACTCTTAGCTGTAAGCTATCATTTTTTTATTTGTTTCTGTTTTATATCCTACTACTGTTAACTCTTTGGGGCCCATCCTGCTCTCTATTGAAGTTAATTAGGATTTTCACATTGAGTTCAGGGGAAGCAGAACTTGACCTTTATTGAATATCAATTGAAAACGGAAGCCAAGTTTGTGATCTGGATACTATTACTCTATTTGCTGTTGGAAACTATGCCTGAGTTATATGAATACTAAAAACTTGGCAGGAATATACCCTAACAGATTACTTGTTGACTCTGAGAGGGGTTCAGTGAATATTATTACAATTTAAGCTCTCATCTTTTTGCCTCTAGCTTCAAATTGGTGTCTTATTCTCTGTGCACATCAGTATAAGACCCAGAGACCTTAGGCAACTGGGTAAAATAGTCTCAGTTCTGTAAATCAGCACTCAATTTCCTGAAATTTGGAAATGTGCCAGAGAGGAGGTAGTACTGCTACCCGGTAATCAGGCAAAGCCAGTGTATATAGCTAGCTAATGCTTAGCCTGATAGAAAGAGCTCTTCTAATGCTCTGCATCCACATTTTGGCATTAATCTCCTCTTCATCAGTAAAAATAGTAGCTTAAAAGTCCTCTTTGCTGGAGCACCAGCTTTACAGGCAATCTGAACTCAGAAGCTGCTGCTTCATTGAACAAACTCAGTTAAGGAGGGTTAAAGGCATCCAAGGAAACTCTAAAAACTACAAAATTAAATTAATTTTGCTACTTTGGTAGCACAGGAAATGTGCAGATATAGGCAAAATAACAAGCATTTCTACATGATTTTCTTCTTCTTGGACCCCTCACTGAGCTTGAACAGTACTGGAGTACAAAGGAATCTCTGTTTCCACTTCCCCTCCTCTAGATCAAAGATCCTTCTTCACGTGAATCCAGGTTTTTACTTCCTCACTAAATTACAATGTCTGCAATGTCAGATGTCTCAGTATGTGGCACACTGATGAAGAAAGGCAAGTGGGAACAAACAAAAATGTTATAATAAGCAGAGGGAGTATTGCTTTATCCTCTTCTTCCACACCATTACATCCCATATCCTCCCTGCTTTCTCAGTGCTGGCTGTCCACTTCTGTCAGTAGTCATCAGCTGTGCCAGACACATTGGCTCAAACCCCAAACCAACCTGGAAGAACTTGAACCCATTTCAGACACTTCCCGGGAAAACACTCAGAAACTTTTCCTGGGTAGAGCTCTTTTATGGATACCTGATTTAGACTAAATAGACAAGACAGTATTTGACTAGAGAGAATGGCAGTTAAGGTACTTGAATGACAGGACTTGAATGTCCCTCAGGCATGGACAGATCCTTTGCTGTATATGAAAGGCACAATTTTAGAAGCAGAAACTGAAATACTCAGAAATGCATGCCCAGAAAATTCATACTTACACATGCAGAGCACTTTACTCTTGGACACTTATGTGGTGCTGAGTGAAGGCTTTGAAAGTCTTAATTTTGGACTTTGCCACCTAAAGTAGTACTTAGGAGTAGCTAGGTATCCTACTCCATGGATAGAGTCCATAAGGAACTAAACTTGGAGTTGTGGAGTCTGGGGTTGAGGTTATAGGGAGCACTTGTATTCTAAATTTGAAATTAAATACTTTCTAATTTTGCCACCAAACATAAAACTCCAAATCTATGTTAAGCTTGAAACACTTCATATGTAATGTAAGCCACAGGAGATTTATTTTTTCTCTTGGAATGTCTAAGGCAAATCATCTGAGTCTTTTGGATTTAAAATGTAAGGAAAAGCAGGCACATTTCTGACTTCTAAAAATACACCCTAAGGAGAGGGAAGTCAGTAGATTCAAGACAAACTCAGTGACCCTGTACAAAGGACAAGGAGATCCTGACAGCCAGTCTAGCCAGTAGCACTTTACTGGATAATCTGAAGATACAAGGTGCCTTAAAAAGACCCACTCTTCTTCTAAGGATCTGATTTGTACTCAACAAACCTTCCTGACTAGGAGTAGCTTCACTTTGCAGGGAATATGCTATTTTCATTCTATGGTGCTATTTTTCTTTTGGCAGGTGTCCCACTCTTGTCTCACCACATTTCTTTATATCTGTCAGCTTCTCTATGTACCTGGGTGCCCTCCACTGCTCCTTGGTCATCTTGACCAGATGTCATCTTGACCAGATATCATCTCTGTTTGAATGGCGGCAGGCAGGCAGGGAATGCTCCTTTGCAAAACCAGAAAAAAAAATGAATTCACAGCCAGCACAACAATCCTACATGAAGTTGCTTGCCCTTTTCCAAAACTGGCAGGTTGAGTCCTGTCTGCAGGAGAGTCATCAAAATCTTAGTGCACACCTCAGGGCAGTTGGTGGAAAAGGTGCTGCTAACTGTGAGTCAAGGAAGGAGAACATGGTGGGGAAGTACCTGAGATCCGGGGACCAACAGGCAAAACCCAAACATCTTACAACAGAATCAATAATAAATATGCCCTGTGCTGCCATGCAGCTACATAGGGACATGTGTGCTGAAAGGTTTGCTTATTTTGGAAAAAGCTGAGAGCTGTTTTTTCTGCTTGGAGAATTATTAAAATGTTAATTTCCCTGTGATATCAAATCCCATAATCATCAATCACCTGGATAATCCTGATGATTTTCTTCATGGAGTGATTGCTCCATGAAAACTCTTCATGGAGTTTTTTCTCTCTCTCACCCCATTAAGATCCCCTTCAAGAAATGGGCACCAGAGAAGCTCTAAAGTTCAGTGCACTTAATGTCAGGCATGTTTATTGTAGCACAACAATTGCCACAGAATCCTACTAATTTAATAGTGTGTTTTTATGCTGATTCGAAGGTACCAGATGAAAGTGTAATGCAACAATAGCACTCCAATTTGACATGGATCACGAAAGACAAAATTGCTCACTATTTGCCTAGTGATTACCCTTTGAAACCGAGGTCACACCACTCAGCTCAGTAGCAGTATTGATCCTCTTCTCACTTTCTCACTACCTTTTGGAATCCAAATCATCTTCCTGTGCCAAAGATCTTCACTGGGCTGACACTTGTGAGAGCAGGAGGACAGCTGGGAAGTGTGGTGAGGGCAATTAGTTGGTGGATCAATGCTGCCACCTAACAACCAAGTACTCTGCTCCCATGTCAAGGATTATAGAAGGTGGGAAGTGTTTTCAAGGCCCACTCCTGTCCTGAAGCAAACCTGAGAAGAAAAGGGTAACAGACACCTCAAAAGGAAGGAAGAAAATTAGCATTTTATCAATGGCTAGGTTGATTTTCTCTGACTCCATCTATCTTCAAAGCATTTGGTCTGAACTATCCCTATACAGCCACTGGAGAAAGATTGGCACATCAAAATGCTCCAAATCTTGCCCCACTTAGAGATTTCTCTTAGGAGGGGAAGCCACACTAAGCAAAACCATTCAAAATCAAAGTCTGCTTACTTTCCCTCTCCGGGTCCTCAGTTTGCCAAAATCTGCAGGAAGCTGCTGCCAAAGTCTACCCACCTCCATGGCCACAAACATGTAGGCATCAGTGTACTCCTATTAGTTATTCCTCTTATCACAGTCATGGCATTTGACTGTGATGATCATGAGCAGGTAAGAGCATGGCAAGAAGGCTGAGTCACACACACACTTTCTTTGATGATAAAGCCTATTTTAGACTGGTTCTGGCTGTCCTTTCCTACTGGATGCCACAGAAACAGATCCAGTGTGCACTGAAATAACAAGATTTTTGTCTATTAAAGCACACTGTTCCTGAGTTTGAGGATTCCAGGCTGAGAGAAACAAGAGACAAATAGAGAACTCTCAACTAATTTATTAGTAGAGGAAAAGATAAAGAATCTAACAGATACAGTAAACGGTATTTCTGAAAAGTGAATATCTTACCAACCCCAAGGACCCCGTGAAGATGATCAGGAAACCAGCTCTGAGAATCATCATGGCAGTGTGAGGAGGCAGGCTTTACTATAGTGGGCTTCCCCATGGAGGCAATGTTTACCTGGGCAGTATGAAGTTCTGCCTCCATGCATTGCATGAGGCTCAGGCTTTTATCCTACAAAAAATCCACACTCATCCCGATGCAGGGAGCCAGCCTACGTTGGAAGAAGTGGCCAGCAATATCTAGAAAGGTCTCCAAGGGTCAGGACTTTTCTGGGAAGTTCTAAACCAGAACTTTTCCAGGAAGGAACCAAAACTGGACTCTCCGGGAGCAGCAAAAACAGGACTTTCTGGGGAGGAGCCAAAGCAGGACCTTCTGGGGAGGAGCCAAAGCAGTCAAACAGTAGTTTTCTATCTTTGAGTGTTTCACCACGTTCCGTTATCTAGTGTCACTGACACACACACAATGTTAATCTCCTCTTTCACTTTACAATATTAGGACCTATTTTCTATCTAACGCCCAAGCTGCTCAGGTTGAAAGGGCAGGCCTTGGATTCACGTGATCTTCGAGTAAAACACACAGCTAGCTTTAGGAATAAAGGGTTGAACAATGAGAACCTGCCTCCTGTGATCTGGGTGGCAGAACTCTGGGTCGTAGTGGCAAAATCCCAACACTAAGCAGTTTTATAAGGAGATTCGATCCATATCAGTCATGGAATCTCTGTTGGTTAAATTAGACAACCTTTTGCAATCCTTTCCAGTTTCCCTTTGTTTTCCAAATAGCATCTATAAACTAATGCAGTGCTAGTCAGCCTGAAAAATTGGAAGCCTGGCCATGGCTGCTGTGCAGCTGAGGTAGTTGATATCCTTAGGTAGCGACTGATGAGCAGTTGTGTTCCTCTTAAGCTGGATGACTATGGCTCAACAAAAAGCCAACACAGATACTTGTGGTGATCTACTGAGAGGCATGCAGATAAGGAAATGTCCACGCATGTTGCTTAGGCATGAATAGCATAAGCTGAACATGCAACAGTGCATGCAAGTGGAGGTGTCAGGTGTGTATGTCTTATGTCTTATGTATAGATGAAGAAATCCATCAGATGTATAACAGAACAACAAAACACAAATGAACACACCTGCCAAAGGAACTGTCTGCATACATATATATATATATATATATATACACACATATGTATGTTTGTGTGTATATATACGTACATACATATAAAAAGGGATATAGTTTGGATTTTTTTCTGATGTTCGGTCAGTTAAGAATCTTGTCCTCTTTTTTAGGTCTGATCATATTTAGCTCTCCATCTACCCAAGAGCTATGTGGGTATGTACGTGGTATGTAGGGGACTGTAACTGTGATGAACCCAGTGCTGAGCTTTATGGCTGGGAGAAGTTTAATCCTTATTGAGGCCTGATTCCTTAACTTGTAAAGAAAGAAGCGTTACGAACAGTCTGGAGCAGCCATGGTTCTGGGTGAGCAGCTGTCCTCAGGTAAGTTTTCCAAGGCTCTGAAGCTGGTCAGAAGAAAGGGCAGCCTGAGGGAGGATGGCCAAAGGTGGCAGATTCTGCTCCTTTGAACTTCGCCAAAGTCTGTGACTGTTTTGATTCCTTGCTCAGCTGGGCCCAAGTTATTCATTTAATGGCTATCCACAAATGTTTGCACAAAAGGCTGGCCTGCCTACTTGCACAGACTTTTTGCAATAGTTAATCTTCAGTCTGTAAATCATGGTTTGGGAGCAGAAATAAAATAGAAAATAAGCAGTGACACAGAGCTCTCTTCTGCTGTGCCAGAAGACGACCTAAAACCTGCATGTTCTTCTGTGGCCACGGTGGATTCTGGCAGATCTTTACCTCCCAGCCTGTGACAGAGCTCCTCCTGGTCATGTTCAGGAATGGTAGCATATTCTTATATGGGTGGATAACTGTTGCAGCGATAATTGCAGATAGTAAACACATAAGAAAAGATAAAGTATCCTGGTGAGTGACTCACAAACCGGAAAAAGAATGCATCTCATTAAAAGGCATCCACAACAAACTGCTAACTCTGGTTTTCCTCTGGTTCAGCAAGGCTAGGTTTGCAGCAATCCAAGCTGCACTTGGGCTCAGCAGCAATTCAACTGCAGAAGCTCAGATCAAGGGATAATGTCAGAAAATTGTAATCTAAGAAAAGATCCCTTGAACAATGGTGTCAGGTGTTGTGGTGCTGGTATTTGTCCCTCCTCATTGATTTGTTTACACTGGAATGGAAAGGTAAAATAATATTCAGTTTTGTAAACAGATCACCAGGAAAGTACCCTTTGTTAATATTAATAAATGGCTTGCTTAAAAAAAAAAACCCAAGTCCCTGTGGTAGGTATTAGTCTTTGGTTTCCAGTTACTCAACCTCTTTACAAGTCTTAGAGATCTCATAAACTTTGAATGCTGTAGTAAAAATATTTATAGGGTAAGTCAAAGAAAAACATAAAATTGCATTCAAGTTTTGATAGGAGTAAAACTACTTATCCTGATTATTTTTTATTGTAGAAAACTGGATGCTGTGACCTCACTAAAAAATGATAGCTATTTAAGTAGAAATGTTGGAAAGGATTTTGTGCATGTTAGTATTTCCTTTCTGAAGTATTAATATTTACCTTGGGAAACTCTTAAATGCTTAATTGGAAAAGACAGAAAAGAGGTGCTTATGATGGCTGTGTATGGAGTCACAACAAAACTCTGCATGATAATTCCTGATGATACTTCTGTCAGCAGCTATGTTGATCTGTATTTTCACTTGTCTAAGATTTGATCAAAATAAAGGCTAGATCTACTAGGAACATCTGAGTTCCACCTCAGGTGTTTCAACTCAACAGACAGACCGTAGATAACCCACTTTCAATTTTGTCTATTTTTGTAGATGCCTAAAGCCCCTACTGCATCTCCATTTCCACTGGCACCCCACTCTGATCCAGATATCAGCAGGCTGCAGTGAACTCTAGGTAAGCTTTTGCCTACATTTGCTTCTGAAGCATGAACCAGCTGGCAGGTTTGAAGCATGCTTGGTGCCTTGGACTTTGCATGGTAAATGGCACAGGCCACAGTTTCCCAGATTGGGCTACCTGAATGCTATACCCGCCTGGAGGGGAAAGGAAATGGAAGGGTAAAGGAGACCTGATTTTAAATCGTCACCTGTTTTCTGGTCCTCTCCGATCCCAGGGAAGTGCTTGAGGCAAGCCAAGATGCATTTTCCTCTAACTCTTTGTTGACTTTGGTTCTATGTTGTACTAATAGTTAGATACTTTGGGGGTGTGTGGGGTGTGGGCTGTGTATTGCAAGTGAGACACACTGATTAATCTCTAGGTTGTAAAGATACTTACATAAGGTATGTGAAAGCTGCAGTCAAGTCAGATCCAGGCTGAGAGAAATAAAGTATGCTGTGTTTCTGTTTCTAGTAGCCAGGCTCTTCAGGAGACCTGACAGTGAACATCCTAAATCATTAATCTGGCTTAAAAATTTAGGCCTAAATTGCATAAAAGGGATTAAAAGCTTGGTCTGGGCTGAGAAGAGAAGCAGAAAAAGGTCTGCAAATGCTTTGCTTAAAATGCTTGTGCTAATGGTGAGGATTTCTATTTTGTAAGAGACTGCCCAGTTGAGAAACTGCTTGACACCAATAGAGACAGTCTAATCACAGGTCCTGAAAAGCAAGTGCAATATAGCACACCCAGTACAAGTCTAAGCCTTAAATTATTGAAGGAATTGAGCTACCATTTAGGCACTGAAACAAGTAGCGGGGTTTTTTTAAGATCTGAAGTGATATTAAAAAGTGTGTTGGTCCTATATCTCACAGCACTTGAGCTGAAGGTACTTCTGATCACCTGGCTTTCACCTGGCCTCCTTCATGAGAGAGCAGCTGAGTAGCTGCTGGAAAAATCTTTTCACAAACATTTCCAAAGAGAAATTCCTTTCTATCACTTTCCTGATGAAGATTGGTTCTTCTTCCTCAGCAACAGGGTTTCAGTGATGTCTCATGGTGTTCAGGCTACAAGGCACCTCTTCCCTACACTGAGAGCTGAGGGGGCCTGCTCAATGGGAATCTCTCAGGATATCTTGTCCTGCAAAAAACATTGCATTCCTGATTAGTCCTAGGTTTTGAAATAAAAATTATGCAATAAAAAGTGAAGTTTTCTATGGCAGACACTAACACCTCTGCCTCCTCTTTAGCCTTGGCAATGCATCCATGTGTTGCTCTGCAAAGGGAGCCTGGCCCAGGGGTTTGCTCAGCCTTGCTGGGTGGCAAATACTTGCTGTACTTAACACCCTCAACTCCGACAGTGTTAACACACACCTTGAGATTTTTATTGTTATTATAAAATGGGAGTCTAGTTAACTTACTGTCTGATCATATTTAGACAGAAAATAGCCAAATGCTTTAACACCACAAGACAAAAACTTAAAAATGTGCTGCAAGTCCCTGCCTCTGTTTTGAGACCTGTTTTTCATTAGGAGGTGACCAATATATGACTGTCCTTTCTCTTCCTATGCCTTTTGTAGATGAGGCATTGTGACTTCTCTTAGGGATGGTTTTTATGTGTAACAATATAGAAATATTTTCAAAAGCACTCTCACTTCTTGCAGCATCAGCTACAAGTTACAACATAAAACCACCAAACCCTTGAAGATTATGTGAGAGCTATAGTTTGATGAGCCATTAAATCAGGCAACCATTATTCTGGATATTTCAATAAAAAATGTTTTAATGTTGTCTTTTTTACTGCACTGCTTACTTTGCATGATCCTGTTTTTAATCATCTCCCTTGGTAAGAGCCACGGATAAATACCACCTTCACATGTGTACACAAGTTCTGAACTTTGAACGAATTCAGTTTGTTAATACATATTAATCTGTTTACTTACTTAGCCTGTGTCTGGTCACAGCCAATAAATCCACAAATCCAGGCACCACTGATTGTACGGCAGACGTTTAAGCACACAGTACACAATGAAAAAAGCAGAAATTTGTCAGCTCATGGAAAGCTGGACCTTACATTGTAAGATGGGATGGTGCATATGCTAAAGATGTGCCTTCAGAGGTGTGCTGCTGTTTGCCACACACTGGTAGCTTATTTGGTTTTGCATGCAGTGAAGAACAGGATGGTGCTCTCACCTTAAGGATGCAGTCCTGAATTCACTGACTTGCTGAATGTTACCTATGAGCCCAGCCTCAGTGAATGCACCCAAGCCTCATGAAAAGCATTAAACTATGTTTTATGAGGGGTGTAAGTGAGTTTTCCCCATCATGCACCCTTGGTAGAACCCAAAAAGGACTGGGTAAGACTTAAGTCTTACTCACTTTACATGTATGCAGAATTGGTTTCTTTGTAGGATGGACACATAGATGTTAATCAGGTACAAAGATACTGTGCAACCTCACCAAGGAGGCATGTGGTACTGTCTTGTTTTGGGTGTGTTAGTGCTAAACTTGATGTTGTAATGACTGTGCCTCATTTGAGGGCTTAGGGGTAAGTGGCCTCCAGCGATATTGCACTGAGTTTGAACTGAATACTAAAATCATCTGACTTCTTTGCAAAGAGAAAAAAAAAATAAAACCTGTATTTTTTGTCACCTTCTGAATGGGATGAAAGACTGAGAAGGAGAATCCAGGTACAGGTTCACCTGTACAATCTCTCCATCTCTCTTGTGGTTGTTTTTGATATTAAGGCTCACCAGCACACATACCTGGGACAGAGCTTTCTGGAGTAGAGCTGTGCTTAAATTTGACTGAAGAAGTGCTACCAGGTGGAGGTCCAGGGGATGTGGGTCTCTACCCCACCCCCTGGCTCTGCTTTCTATAAGCACCTCTGGAGCTTGCTTCGTGGAGTGTGCAGGGGGTCCAGTAACACTTTAGTGAAGACAGATGTTAATGCTGAGTGAGCAGAAGCCAACAGATTTGCAGAGCAACCTTGGCAGCAAGCCCCATTTTTTAGATTTCAGTGTACCTACAAAGACTTTAAAAAAAACCCAAACAGAAGAAAGCCCTTTCTACATTTTGGCCTCAAGCAAACTCTGGTGTAAGTAGTTCATCAAGACGCACTCTCTTTAGCTCCCTAAACACACAGCTAGACTGAAATAAAGTCTGAAGAGTATAAAGTAACTCACAGACACCATTTATTAACACTGAGGCCTCCTGCAGAAAGAAAGTGACCTAGTAAATATCCTCCCCAAGTAGTAAAATAGCTGCTGTAAGGAGTTATAAGAACTTTTGTGAGCTGTAATTCCCTAAGGACAAAAAAGAAGAAAAGAAAGAGAGAGTTTTTTACAATCTTTCATCTCTGCTTGAAAGCAGAAATAAAAAGCTTACTCCTAAACTACTAGGTGCTTGTGATCAGCCTGCTAATAATGTCATCTTCTGTCTGGTCTTCAAGGAAAAGGAGAGATATGGAAAAAAAACCCAAATACACAAACAGTTCTGGTCAGCTTTATAAGTACTATGACTTCAAAGACTGGAAGAAACGCTCCCCAGATTGCCTGTTTTGAGGATCAAGAGTTCAGAAGCTTTAAAGGGCCTTTATAGGAGAAAATTCTGCATGAGAAACTAACAGCCCTGATAATACTGCAAATGGGTATCTTGCAGTGGCAGTCCTGCATGTGAGGAAAAGCCAGCACTGTGAGCCCATTTATTTTCACTTGTATGTGTTGTATTTTAACCAAGCATATTTTATACAAGGCTGCAGTGTGGTGACGTGTGTGAATACTATTCCCTTTTTACTGGTGACTAAACTGAGATGGAGGGGAAGTGCAGCCAAAATTTTCATAAGCAATCTTAGGTTTGGGATCCTTCCATCTGGGTTGCTGAATACTTTGATACACAGACATGTCTATTGGGGAGCTCCAAAAAAGTGCGATGAAAACAGATTTGGAGAGTACTGCCCTGTTCTGAGTGGGTACTTTATGTAGAAAGGAGGAAAGAATTGCAGGATGTTATGGGGAAACAGATTTTGTAATCCAAACAGTGTCCTCATTAACATATACATTCTCTGTTTTGCAAACAAGCAAACCCATGACATTTTAGTCCTTTGGTCTGCTTTTTTATTCTAGCAAAGTGTAATGCATTAGTTTTACATGGCACATGCAGTAACTTTGACAGTGGAAGAATAATACAGATGCGTAAGTTCCTTAGACACTCTGACATCTTTATCAACACTGGGCAGGAAAACCAAGACAGAAAATTAATGCTGAACTATGTCCAATTAAACGTATTTTTGCTTAGCCTCTATGTACCTTATTTTTTTTTCCGTGTGGCAACTGCTAATCTGAGTTTAGCTGCACAGTGTCTAAGAAAGTTTATAGCAAATGTTTTAGCAATTAGGAATGTGATCATCCTCGAAGGATTTAGGACAGAAAAGGGACTGCATATCAAAAGAAATACTAGAATGATCTCTCCATTTGCCACACAAAAGCCTGTGAAATATGCTAAAATGAAATGCAGCATATTGTGTGCTACATGCCAGAGTTTGCAAATAATGAGTTAACCAGTAAGCTGACCAAAATAAATGTGCTTTCTTTTTTTTTCTCTTCTGCTGACAACTGAGTCTCTAACAAGAACCACGTCTGTTATAAAAGTTATGATGTCTCTAGCAGGAACTGGTAGTGCAAATCAAACATACCATTAGCTTGTCAGGCTCAGCCAAGTGAAATAACAAGCAGCTGGGTAGTGCTGTACACTGAAATGGAAAACTGTTGCCCCTTAACAGAAGATTTCCTCAGAGAAAATTAAGCATGAGGGGCAGCGACAGACCTGGTTATTCATGAGCACAGTGTCACCGGGAGGTCAGTGGAAGGACCTTACTTAAGCCATCATTCTGTTTCAGGAAATGCTGGCTAACTCCTGAAGTTAGTGAAGCAAATTCTCCCCAACACCTTGATGAGTAAATCAGGGTAGTGGGGAAGCGCCTGGCACTGGGGAAAAGAAACAAGGAAGGTGTAACATGTGATTGCCCATCTGAGTGGCCACGCTCAGCCATGGGACCCAAGTGCTTTCAGCTCTGAGGAGACAGAGGGGAGGATGGAGTGTACCTGGGTAAGGGAGGAAAGGGGATCTCTTCTTTTTCCTTAGGGCACTCAAGAAAAAACCTGGAAAGTGAAACATTCCCCTGTGGCAGACAGGGAATTGGATGCAGACTGCGCTGGGCTAGATGAGGTTTTGTACTTTGGGCTTTCAGCTAAAACAAAGCTGTTTGTGTTGTTGCATGCTCTTTTACAAGCTTTTGGCTGATGGAGCCTGGGTGGCAGAGTGGAAAATTGTCTGGGAGGTTTGCGTAGCCATGTGTGTGTTCTGCGGCCCTGAAGCCAGACATTGTTTGTTAAGTCCTGCCAGGGATCCTGGTAATCACAGCTGATTTACAAAACCATATCTGTTGCCCATGTGTATCAATTGGATTGCAGTATTTGTGTACAAATCACAGGCTTGATATTGATCCTGTAGCTTGTGACCAGCTGAGAGCATTTTTACTCTTGTCCAGAGAGAGGTAGTGCTATTAAGCCATGGTACTCCATTTCCAAAAAACTGTTGATCCTGCTAGAGTGCATCCAGCTTTCAAATGCAGCTCCTTCCAATTGAATTTCAGCCTGCAGAATGTCCACAGACATCTGATCACAGGCACCAGCCTGGCCTGCCAAGGTCACATGGATCATGAAAGCCTCATATCCATTTTTGGGCCATGGTCCATACAGGAGAAGGTTGGGCTGCACTTCCTAGAAGCCACCTCTTGAAAGATGGCTTTGTTCAATTTTGGTCCCTGATAGACAAAAAAGATGTGGACAGAAGGCCCACCTTGAGAAAAGAAGGCCCAGGGAAGACCTTATCACCCTGTTCCAGTATTTAAAGGTTGACTACAAAGAAGACAGAGACTCGCTTTTTACAAGGAGTCACATGGAAAAGATGAGGGGTAATGTGAACAAGTTACTCCTGGGGATAATCTGACTGGACACAAGAGGAAAATTATTCACACTGAGAGAAATAAGCCATTGGAATAATTTCCCCAGGAAAGTGGTGGGTTTCCCAAGATTGGACACTTTAAAGATTCGGCTGTACAGTGTGCTAGGACACCTAGTATATATCATGCTTTGTATAGAAAGGTTGGATCAGATGATCCATGAGGTCCTTTCCAACCGAGTATTCTATGATTTGATGAAATATAGTTTTTATGGCTCCAAGTGTTGTTGGTTCCCATCCTTTTCTCGATGCTGGAATATATACAAGCCTGAATAGAAAATCAAGGAAACAGCACTTGGACCAAAAGTCTTTTTTTTGTACAGAACAATTCTAAACCACTTCCATGTGCACATGGTACATGCAGGCACTGCTTCCACCAACGGCATGTCTAAACCAAGCCCAAACTTCTCTCCTGAAGAGGAACTTCCAGGCCATTTCTGGGTCAGCAAAGGTGCCCCAGTTACTGCTGGGCACTTGGGCTCTCAATCTCCTGGGGGGCAATGCAGGCTTCACAAGCTCTGCCCCAACTGTCACTGCCAGGGCAATTTTCAAGCTCCAAATTTTCAGGATAAAATCTGGAGTGTTAAAGGCATACAAGCTTATGCTCCAGCTCTAATAACTGAAATTGGTTAGAAAAATGCTACAGGTATATTGCAAAAGAAAATCTCCAAAAGCTTTTCTTTGAAACATTTTCTCTGTTCTTTTTTTTTTTTTTTAAAAAAAAGAAGCTCTTTTTCTTTTTTTCTTTTTTAATTTAAAAATGCAGTTCAGTCTATTTTTTCATCCAGGAACAAAAAAGAAAGCTCTCTTTTGCTTCCTTCCCTGACTTGAGAAAAGGAGGGAAAAGGAATGGAGGAAGAAAAGAGTGTTACTGGGATGATAATCACTTGAAATGTTTTTTCTTGAAAATTTAAAACATTTCGGAAAGAAATTTTCCACATATCTTCTTACTTTTGAAAGATCCTTTTTAAGAAAAATGCTTTAAACTCCCAAGTATTGGCTAACTTTATAAACAAAATTCTTTCCCTGTTTTATTAAGGGAAGTAAACAAGGCATGAGTGATGGCTGAAGCAAGTTTCCAAAATGGTTGATACATGGGAACTTTTATCTTTTCAGCTATAAACTTTGATTGGCTTTCATCCCCCTGCCTCACTTCCTCCTTTCTTCTTTCTAAAAAATATTGCCTTTCAGTTTGTTTTAATGGTGTTTATGTAATGTCATAAATATTCTTGTTTAGAACTGCAATTATTCCCTGCGATTAATTCGGAGAGGTTGTGCAAGTTTTTCACTGGAGGGTATGTCTTTTATGCTCATGTGTTTCTCCATGTAAAATGCAATGTGCCCATTACTAAAGCTGTGCCTGGGAAGTCAGGGTTAACACTTTTCCTTCTTCCTGTGGCAATGTTTGGAAGCATTTTTGTGGAGTGTTTAGTATCATTCCTCTTTGGGTTGGGATTAAGGTAATTGACAGGGCATCGGGCCAGGAGTCCTTTAGCAGTCCAACCTCAGCTGCACGGGGTGGAAGCATGCCATTGCTAAAGTCACTTCCGTTCTCTTTCTTTTAGATCCCATTAGTCTGCCTGTGTTTTCGATTTCAGAGGAATTCCTATAAATACATAGACTGTAGCTGCTAATTGTGGGTAAAACATGAACTATGTGGAGACAGTGGGAGTTTTCCCAAAGTAAGGACTATGGGACTCAGCCACTTAGCCCTCTCTATTCTCTGAAATGTGTTTGCAGTTCATTGAGATACCGATCAGCATTTTTGTGACAACTATTCTGTGTTATGATAGGGCAAACAGTTGAAATGAGACCTTAAATAACTGGCTGAGTCCCATTCAGCACTGCAGAAATGACTGATGGTGCATAAAGGGCAGATGAGATGCATGGTGCCCAGCACGTTTACATTTGGTGATGCGACTCAAGTAATGGACTAAAGGAAGATGGATAACAGATAGCAAGACCTTCATGTCCCAAGGCAAAGGAAAGAAGCTTGTCAGAACCAGGCAAAAGTTATGCTTTGAAGAATGTATAGAACCATAGAATCACTTAGGTTGGAAAAGACCGTTAAAATCATTGAATTCTAACCATTAATCCAGCACTGCCAAGACCATCACTAAACTATGTCCCTAAGCACCACATCTACATGTCTTTTAAATACCCCAGGGATGGTGACTCAACCAGTTCCCTCAGCATCCTGTTCCACTACTTGATAACCCTTTCAGTGAAGAATAGATACTCAAAATACACAGCTTGTTTGCTTCAGTGTATTTCAGGCATATTTTTACATGGAATTATTTTTTTCTAATGTCTTGGCAGCTTGAAATGCTTAATCTTCTAGAAATGTTTGGGTGTTATTTTCTTAGATGGTTTCACAAGTAATCATGCTAATGCCCAGATGAATTGACTGTGATTATTCAGCATAAAATGAAAGAAGTTATGTACTATTTGGGGAATTTGTAGAATTTAATTTTTGTTCAATTCATTTACAGAAGCCCCCTTGGCGGCTTCTAGGGCCAGCCGGGGAAGACTTTGTAGCAGGGGATCAGGATGGTGCTGTTTAAAGTGGAATAGCTGAATGCAGAGGGGCCTGCTCTTGGCAATACAGGAGCCCTGCAGGAGCCTCTTGGTCTCCAGAAGAAAACCCCTTGATGCTGTGGGACTGCTACAGTCATGGAAAGGGTTGGCTGGGCCTCTGGGGAGCAAAAAAACTAGCACCTACAGAAAGGAGAGAGGGCTGGACACAGCCCTTTCTCAGCCAGACCATGGTTTTGCCATGTTCAATCACTTATATCTGTATCTAAAAAAGAAAAAGATCTAAGAAGTGACTAGAAATGCAGTTTAAATAAAACAGTCTATAAAACCAGACAGGAAAATATTGGGAGACCTCAGTGGAAAATCCCAGAAGAGGCGGGTGTCCCCATGTGTTCCCTTTCCAGGCCCCTGTCACAGAGCCGGGAATCTCATTAGGTCATGTTTACCAAAGGCGCTTGTTTTCTGTCTTCTGATTCAGTCAGCAACAGGACATGTCCTAAGTGACCACCGATGGAGCCAGCCTTATTCATGGATTAGGGCTGCCATGGAAACTGGGTTTGCAGAACTCACCACTGCAAACATGGAATGAATGGCCAGGTCAGCACCCAAGATTAAAGGGAGGGAAGAAGGGAGTTGAGCAATTGTTTGCTGAATTCATTTCAGGAGCTTTCCTGGAATAGTGTAACATTTAAAAAATTGGAATGAAGAGTTTTTAGTTAAAACCAGAGAGAGGATTCTCTTTTGAGAAAAGGTTTGTGATTTGGATGCACTCAACAAATAAAGCACAGCAGCAGAGCTGAGATAAGTATTGATTCAAGTTCAGAATAACCTTAAAAAAACATAAAAAGAAGTTTAATGATCAGCCATATGCTGAAAATGAATCCCTGAGGATTTATTGTTTAATGTAATGATTTGCACAACACGTTATCACCCACTAGACTGGGAGTTCTACTTGTGATTCTGATTCTGATAGTTGCGAGAAAAAACCCATATCCAGGTTTTGACTGTATGGATCCATCAGCCAGCTAATTCCAGGTGTGTTAAAAGTAGGACTGTCTGTTTCACCACCTGGAAAATAAATCTTTTCTTGCAACCTCAAACAATGAAGTTTGAAGCAAAGTGTATTTTAACAGGCACCTGTCTTGTTGGGGGGGTGGTGTCGGTTTTGGGTGTCATTGGGTTTTTTCTTTTTTTTTTTTTTTTTTTTGTTTGTTTATTTTTTTTTTGTTGTTTTGTTTTGTTTTTTGTTTGGTTGGGTTTTTTTAAATAAAATCTGAAATGATGCATATTTTCCTTCTAAGTCCCATGGCTGGGGGATAGCCTGTGACTGGGGAGACCTAGATATATAGGTGTGCTCTCCACAGCTTGGTGGTATCTACTCCAAGAACTACCTATATGTTGTGAAATGCTCAGCTGGAAACTCTGTGACTGGGAGCCAGCTCTGCTGTGAAACCTAGAGCAGATGCATGGAAAACACCTTAAAAGCCCAGAATGCAATTTGTCACCTCAATCTTTAGACCTGGAGGGAGCAGTGATGGCAGATGTGGTTCTATTAGTTTCTTGCTCTTAGATGCAGCTGTGAACAGCACAGTGAGGTTAGAAGAAAGAGCTACTACTGTTAGATGTAGTAGTTAGATGAAAACCTGGGAGACAGCTCCAGTGCTCTGGTAGGTGTATCTTCCTAGCTAGATACTGATGTTGTGAATGTTATTACTTGACTGTGTTTTTCAGTCAGTTGGGCACCCGTGTCCTTAGCAAGGCAAATGTCAGAAAACACATTATTAAAATCAACACTGAACCCATGGATCCTTTTCCAGACCGTAAAACATTTTCTGTCTCAGTGGCAGAGACCATGGTTCGACATTCTTCATTCTTCACAAATCCAAGTTAGCCAGTAATTTTTATCAGAGTTATTCTTATTTGCTATGAGGCAGTTGCTTAATACTGTGTTCAAGCATCTTGCCAGGGTTAAACTGGTTGGTCATTCCCCAGATTTTCAATTTCTGCAGAAGATAGTTTGTCAATCTTTTTCTAGTACTTTGGGGCCCCATAAACTCTCAGGCCCCCTAAACCCTCATGAGTTTCTAATGGCTCAGCAATTATCCTGGTTAAGCTGAAAACTGTATTTCCTCACCCCTTCCTCATGTTGGTCTTACAGAGAGAAGTTTGAGAGTCTTAAACTCTGCTGAAAGGAAAAAAAAAATTAAGTAGGGGAGAAATGCTGGGAATCAAGCAAAATCAATGGCAAAGCCTTCACAGATTTATTGGAAAGGAGGCCAGGATCTGTGGACATGAAGCTAAAGAGGGACAGATGGTGGGTTACAGAAAGCTAGGCACAAGCCATAAACACCAGAAAATATCCAAGACTCATACAGTGCCATCTAAATTATCTTTTTGTAGCAGCACACTGCAGAAATATGAATCAAAAGAAGGGAAAATGCTAAAGTTTGATCTCTTTATGTTAATATTTGAGCAACTGGGGCTGTCTGTGAAAGTGTAGATTTGTAGGTTCTCTGTGGGCATGGGCACCTTTGCAGAGCTACTACGAGATCTCATTTCACACGTGTACATGCAAAACCCAGCCACCCCTGTTGTTCTGATTCTCCTGGGGGATGTGACTTGAACATTTGTGGTTTTTTATTTGAAAGGATGCTTTGATTCAAAGAGATCTGAACAAAATTTGTCTCTTGGCCTGTGGCTCAATATGTAAAAGTTCACATGCATGTGTAGTATGGCTCGTTCTGGCTGGGATGCCTCAAAGCTGCTTTTTCTGCCTGTAGAAATGCTAATAGTTTCTTGTAAATATACTGAAGAGGTTCTTTAGATCCTCATTTACATATGTTTTGTATTATCCATGTTTTTGCATTTCATGGTTTATTCTATCCTCCCACAACTTGCCACTATCCCTTTCATTAACCCTAATTGAAAGCTGACATTTTCTGATTTATTATTCAAAGTCCTCTTAAAGTTGCAAGTCAGAATAGCTGTGCCCCTGCTTGGTTAAAGGAAGACATTTAATACCAAATTTTGTCTTTCCTGTGCTTAAAAATACTTTTTCCTCTGCCCTCAGTAAGAGATGAAAAGATGACCCTGCAGAGCAAAAGTCTCCATTAAATCAGCCATTGGAGATGAGACAGCCTGGGGTTTTCATCTGAGTTTATTTTGGTTTGTGCTTAAATATATTTTGTTAACCCATGTCGGAAAAAAAAAGGGGGAGGAAGCTGCTAAAAGAAGGGCAATTGCATCCTCCCACTGGAGTTCAGCCTCCAGCTCCTACAAGCTACCCTTTCTTGGGAGCTGATGCGATTTCCCTTGGATTTTGCTTCTGCAGGCAGGGTGTTTTATCTGCCTTTTAGCCTCTGACCCAGAGGTGTGACCTTTTCACTTTTATCTCTTTCAGTGTAAGCCTGGGCCCTGTCAAAGTTCCCTGTGAGGCTAATGGTAAGTGCAGAGCAAGAAGGGTAATTTCTGACAGTAAAGAGGACAGAACACTGTGGTGGGTGGTGGTGAGGTACGTCTCCAGGATAGATACCTGCTGGTTGTGCAGGCCCAAGCAGCCATCTCTGACAGCACCTCTGACACCAGGCAGCAATGATGACCTGGCTGCAGGCAATGGAGGGCTAATGCCCACTAAACCCATCTTTGCCTCCTACCCTAGCAATACAGCAGCAATAAATAAAAGAATAACCAGTTTCAGGAGAGATGCTTGCTTATCTCCTTGTGTTTAAAGCAGACAGATTAATCCTGGCATAAAACAGCTCATACAGCCTCCCATCTTTCTACAGAGAAGTCTTCTGTGTGTTCTTGAATGCAAGGTGCATTGAGATTTAAAAATGTATGTTCAGTTCTTGTATCTTACAGATCCATAAAACCTGGATTCTGGATTGTCTTAACAGCAGCAACGTCCGCAATGGCATCTCTCAAACTGCCTGACAAGGACAGAAAATCAGCCCAAGATAGATGTATCTGTGACACAGAGCTTCCTGGGAGGTCTCCTGCCAGGATCTTTTCTAATGCTGGAGCAGGAAGAGAAGCTGCATAAGTGATGTGATTGCTTCCCCTTTGTGGGGCTGGCACCTGTTTCAGAGTCTTGGAAGTGACTTCTGTGGTGGGTCCTGCTTGTCCTGCTCAAGCAGCAAGGGAGGGCAATCACACACAAGACAGGAGACAGAGGCTCACCCTGCCTCAGGCTACATCATGATGCCTCTGTGTGTGTGGAGCAAGTATTACTTCAGGCTGCTTTATTTCCTGACCTCAGTGGAGAAGAGGGAAAGGAAAAAGTGGGTAACACCTACACACTCTGGGATTCCCTCCTTCTGTTTGGAAAAGAAAGTGCAGAAGGGAGTCAGAGAGCCAGAGAAAATGAGTAAGGTGTTTTGTGTGTTTTTGATTCAAAGCCTGAAGCCTGCCCACATGATTCCACTCTGTTCCAGTGGGTGTGAGTTTGGATCAGAGCTTGTTTTGAAAAAAGGAGTGTGAGGGGTGTGTAGAAAATTCTTTTACAAGAGAAGGTCCTGCATCACAGGGAAACCTCTCCGGCATACACTGTGAGGAATGAAGTCTGGCTGGGGATCCCCATTGCAGGGAAGTGTGGGGAGGTGACGTATTTTTTTAGGCAAAGGGAGAGTTTGCAAATATTTGGTTTTTATTTGAAAAAACTCCCACATAAATTTTCTGTGGAGAGGAAGGATTTCTCACACAAATTCCCTACAAAGAACACATCTTCTCGCTATAAAAACCTTTCCAGTTTTAAACAGAAACATTTCTATCTAGCTTATCCTAGAGGAGAGGACTCTGGCCCTCAGGTAGCCTCTGGAGGGGAATGTAGACCTGAAGTGCAATCCTTTTAGACATGGCTAGATATAGCTACAAAATGGAGCACAGCATATGCTCAGTATCCAGTATAGAAACACTGGATAGCAAAGATTCGGGAATCTCCCCTCAATAGCTCTCTTGTGACCAAAAGCCACTTTGTGCATGTGCTGTAGCTCTAATAGCTCTGACCAGAGCCCACCAGAGTAAAACCAGTCACCCATTAATGACACAGAACAACAAAACCAAGATGCTTTGCTATAAACAACACTTGCTTTTTTCTACAATGCAAATGCTCCTAAGCATGAAGATGTCTTGTGCACTTTAATGCACATGGCTCATTCCTTCATTATTTTTCCAGTGTGTGCTCTTTGGTGGAGTCTACTCATCTGTAACATCTCTGCTCTCCCCTTAGAGCAGCCCACTGCATGCTGGAGTCTGGTGCTCATCCCAGCTTCCAACATGTGCCAATGGAACATGAATCACGGCTGGTGGTGTGCTTTGTAGATGAAGTTTTAGATTTCCAGCTTTTTGACTGTGACAGTGCTCTTATTTATCTTGTTGATTTTTACTTATAAAAGCAATGTTAAGATAGGAAAAAGGAAAGTTCACACAGAAACAAACCATCAGTGTCCACCTCTCTGTTGTACAGAATATCGATTCTGCATTTATTTCCTAAAATAACTTTTTTTCAAGAAACTTTTTTTTTTTGGCCTTTATTGGAAGTCTTGGGCAAAAAATTCGTTTGCTTCACATTGATGTTGTCCTTCAGATTAGTGGCTGAACTTGGATTTAAAAAAACAGTCATTATTGTAGGGAGCTTGTCTTGCGTGGAAAGTAAATAGCCTTTCAATGGTCAGGATTCATTGCAGTAATCTATCATAAATCACTGTAAAGTACAATATCAAAGAAAAGAAAAAATATAAAAAAAATATATTTTGTCACTGTGGTGGATCTTAAAGTTTTCAAATGTCTAATGTTAATTTTATCATTTCTTTCTTGGAAGCAGAAATGCTTCCTCAGCCTCCCATAGAAGGAGACTTTGGGTCTGGAAAAAGTAGGGCACAACTCTCAGCTCTGCCACAAAACTTCTCTGCAAGTAATTACTCTTCTTTGCACTCCACATATTAAATAGATATAAAAATGGTCAGTGGCAAAAGTGTCTCAAGCCTTGCCTCAAAACTTTCCATGTCACTGCACTGTCATGACTTGGTTACCCTCTGAAATTGAGCCTGTGGGATATAAGAATTTGAGCCATTTTCAAACTTTTGTCTGAAGCCACTTGATTAAAAGATCTTGGGCAACAGGCTTTTGGCAAAAGAGGATTGCGCAATGGAACTCCCAGTGTTGGCTTATGGGGCATTTCTGCTCACCTTCAGGCTTTAAGCTTGACATGTTGTACCTGACAGTGATGTTAGCTGGAGTTCTGATTTTGGAAGCATTTTTATATGAAGCAAGCTAGAACACAGCCTCTGTTACACATGCATGAAAGTGCTTTGCTGAGATGTTATACTTCGTTCTGGCATATGCCTGTTACCTGTTGGCAAAATGGCTTTAAGTGATGCACGCTGCTTCTTTGCCAATAGACTTTATTTATAGCAGTGCACTGGTGAACGGTGAATTTCTTGAAGCAGGGAGGCTCCTCAGATCTGTATTCATTTGAGCTTTGTCAGAGACAAACATTCCAACACCACATGCGTTTTTGCAATCCCCATTTCAGACATTAAATTGCAGGATGATTCAGGATAAAGCAGTCAAATTTCCCTATACAGTCAAAGTGAAGCAGTGTCTCCAAGGGTTTTCTAAGCATGTCTATTGGTTGTCCAGTGCTAGACAGTATGACTGTCTCCTTCCCAAATAATTAGGCCTCTAACAAGAAAATCATGAATCACGCTGAAAAATCGTAAGACTTCTTAAAAGCACAATGGGAATTTTGTTTCCTTATCTAAGTGTACTTGTGTCAGGTTTTTTTGCTGATCCTCTCCAGCCATGATGGCAACACATTTACTATGTGGTTGAGCTCCATGTGGGCTCTTGGTTCCTGACTCTGGGACTTCTGCAATAAAAAAGTAGAAAGGCTCATAAAACAGCTGATGGAGAGGCTTTCTTGCTTTCCTGCAGGCTGTCCACCCAGCTACTTGGCAGCCTGTTGGCAGCTCTGGCTGGGAAGCCTTGGGGCCATGGCACCAATGCACAAGGGCCACCAGCTCGTAATCCCTCATGGTACAACAATCAGGTACCATGGGGACATGTCCTCAAAGTTGATATGAAACAGGATTTTTTTCATGGAGTGGAAGAGAATCTTATTCTTTTCCAGCTTCAAAGGGGTCCCATAGGACTGGATCCTGCTGGGCTCCAGGCACAGATGAGGCAATATCCAAGTATCTGATGCACCCAGTGTCCAATTTGGTCTTAGGCCATTGTAATTACAGATTTTCAGCTGCAGTGAGTCCCCTTCTGCCTTGTTCTTCCTCAAGTCAGGTTTCTATTCAATTATGTCAAGTACTGCTTGCTGATAGCAGATTGGTTTTCTAATCCTCTCCTTGGAAATTTGGTGCCACAGCTTCCATAGTGCTCGTTTGTAACATTGCCTCTTTTATGCCACATATTGTCTTCTCTTGATGCCACTCAGTGTGGTGATTAGCACATGCAGACTGTACTTCCTGGGATACACTGTGATTTCAGGCAAACAAAAGAAAAAAAAAAAAAAGAAAGAGAAAAAAGTGGTTCTGGAAATCTTTGTTCTGTTGCCTGAATGCATAAAGTGGCAAGAGGCAAATGAAAATTTTCATTAGCCTCTGGGAGGGACACAAAGGTTTGGGTTATAAGGACCTATTATTATTTCAGATTACATAAGGCTGAAGAGAAATCTTTTAAGAGAATTTTTTTTGATTTGGTCATCTATTCCCTCCACATGCTATAAGGTCTCTGTCTCTTTCTTTGATGTAAGTAGATATGTAACCTGGCTTCTGTAATTCCCATCAAACCTCCTTATAGTATTGTTCATTCTAATAATGCCACTGATAACACTAAAACCAGTCAGTTCCCTAGGATACAGTGCAATAAATAATTTATATAGCATCCTCCCTATAAAGTAGCTTGAGGAAAACTTGACAAGGAGAAATGGGGTAGACAGGAAAAATTTAAGGCAGCATAACTTTCACAGGGGCAGTGGGAGAAAGTTTTGTACATTATAGAAAGGTTAAATATAGGCTGAGCCAAGACAAAGAGATGAACTGTGGTAGAAATGGGAAACATGCAACAAAAAATAGCTCTTTTTCTGATAAGTGGAGAAATTGAGAATATAATTTGATATTCAGGTTCAAAAAAGTGACAACTGAAGAGACAAAAGAAGTAGTAAAAGAGCAGATCAGGGAATAGACATGGGGCAGAAGGACTGAAAAAATGTTAGTGTCTGGGGGCTCACAAGATGAGGCAAGCCTAAGATTTTGAAAATTATGGAACACTTTGGCAATGTAGCAGAAACCACTGGAGTGAAATGTTCTGCTCCCAGCAGGCAGCACTCAGTCAATGTTGTGACCTCTCTCCTCTTTGAGATACAGAATGATAAGAGTGTGTCTGAGCCTGTCTACATCAGGCAACATAGTGAACACACTAATGCAATGGATCTGATCCAGTTCATTTTAAATGGAGGAGGCTCAGGAGACTCGAGACGAGCTGTGTTTGCTGGATCTGTGTGACTGTCCTCATCTGGACTGTGTCCTCATCTTAAAACTGGATCTTCTCTCACCACACAAGCTTCTAATAGTCGCCTTCAAGAGCATTGAGCAGCCCTGTTGGAGGAAAACCTAACATCTTCTCAAACACACTTTGTTTTACTGCACTGAACATGAGGCTCAGCAGACATGGTTGTTGGCAATGTGCTGTAAGACAAAAGGTGGCTATGAAAAGCTGTGGCATCTGGGACCCTGTTTCCAAAGTGCAGGAAACCTGGCCTTATGGAGAAAAAGATGAACTGAACATTATACACCCTAGCAGCCTCTCGCAGCAAACAGGCATGAGCCTGTGAGGATTAAATACAAATGTTTCTGATTTTGACCTGCCTCTAATAGCTTTTTATCCTTCAGATTAAACTTTATTCTACTTGTACAAGCATAGTGCTGGTATTGTAGAGCCGCTCTTTTTTGGAGAACTAAACACAGCAGCACTCAGGAGGAATCCTCAGCCTGTCTTCTATTTGATAAGAAACAAAACACCTTGCTGCCTACTCTGCCAGGAGCTTATTTCTCTTTGAAAATCCTTTCTTTTTATCCTTGGTTTATGGTTGTCCGAAAAAATCTTCTCATGAGCACTGAAACGTTAAATAGGACTCTGCTTTGGGAGAGATGATGCAGTCCCTGATGCTGCAGTCCCTGTGCTCTGCCCATCTCACACCCTGACTGCTTGATGCTCGTCATGATGGTGGTTGAAAGGGGGAGTCTAGTCCTCAGGAAAAGAACAAAACCTGTATCATGAAGTGCCCTAAATCTTATAGTAAAGTTAATGTGTATTTTCCTTTTGTCTCACTTGGCTCCTCAGAGTATTAAAATGACCTCTCCCTTTAAGCACTGGACATTTACATTTTCATTCTAGCATCCCCATGTCAAAGCCACAATGGAACTTTCAAGGGAAATCTGAGAAACAGAAACATAAAGATAACGGAAGCTTCTGAAGCGGTAGTGGTGACAGCCTAACCAGCTTCACTGCATTTGAGTCCTTCCTATTGAGAATTTTTCTCACCTTCACATAAAGGGCCAGTATCTGTTACAGCCACATGTGTTGACTGTACAGATGCACTCTGTTGATTAGGTGAACTATGTGTACCTGATCTTGGTGGTGTTCGGAAGGCCGGACACAGACAAGATGTTCTTATTATTCATGCCTCCCCTACTCAGGTGCTGTGTGTCGCTACTGTAACTCAATCCCTAAAGATTTAGCCTTGGAGAACCCACTCTATGTGCATCTACCACCAGCTATAATGCTGGTTATTGTAAGCTTCTCCATGGTTGCAATGGGGCTGCCTATAGAGGCAAGCTCTGTGTACTAGATGAGCCCACTCTTAAACAAAAATGCAGTCAGTAGAGATGAAGAATATATTAAATATTTTGAAGGATGCAAGGCTTTTGAAAAGCTGAGGCTATTCATGCTTTCTAGCTGAAGGTATGGCTGTTTCTGTTGCAAAACACTGAAATAGGATAAATTCAGTTAGGCTGTCATGGTAGATGGACCATAATGCATTGATATATTCAGAAACTATATGGAGAAATGGGCTGAGACTGAGATGACAATGTTCAGCAATGGGATAATCCTAGGGAAAGAAAACTTGTCTCACAAGGTGCAAAGGGATCTCACAGTTCTGAGTGACTGGGTGACAAAGTGGTAGTTGAACTGTGTAACCCTGACAAGTGAAAAAACTTGCACTGTATGCTGGGTTGTGTAAGTAACTGTATAAATGGCTAGTGCAGCATAGCCAGTAGACTGACAAAAGTGAGGCTTCCCCTGTACTTATTAGAGCACATCTAGAATACTGTGTCCAGGTTTGAGTCCTCAGTATATAAAAAACTTTGGTAACTGTGAGTTCAGTGGAGTGCTACCAAGAATATGGTGGCTGGAGCACTTGCCCTGCAAGTAGAGGCTGGAGTCTGGGGTCAGTCTAGCCTGGGGAAGAGATGGTTTTGGGAGTTTTTCAGTATCTCATGGCTTTGAGCAGGCTGTTGGGTTCACTGACCTCCCAAAATCCAAGCTGATCTCTTCTATAATTCTATATTCCTTAGGAAAATTTGTTCCAGTAAGCAGTTTCATCCAAATATCAACTTCACGGATGGTAACAATCACAAGAAACAAACAGGAAATTAGGAATTATTAGGAAGGGAGCACAGAAAAAACAGGAATTATCAACATCAAATAGTATAAAAACAAGGTGTGCCTGGATCATGAATATCATGTGTAAACCTGTTCTCCCACTGATCAAAAAGGATAGAATAGAACTAGAAAATGTGGGTGAAGGGAAACAAAGGTAATTAAATCTTGAAAAAGAGGCAATAATTCAGCTAGGTCTATTCTTTTTTGAAAGTAGGTGCCAGGGGAGGTATAATACAGTAAATACAATCATGATTATCATGAGAACATGGAGGGGGAACCAGGTAGCAGGTTTAAAACAGTCAAAGTGAACTAAAACTGCACTGTATATAGGACGTCTCAAGAAAGCAGCTGGCTGAAGACTGGATAGTAGAAAAAGACTGGGCTTTATCAATGACACATTGTCAAGATTTCCATGAAAGTTTTTCAGAAAATGAAGAACATTTCAAAAAGAATGCATTACAGCAATACTGCTGTTCAAATACATTTGAACAATACGCGTATTTATTATTTTACAGGTTTATTAAAGAATAGCTTTACATTCACTTACTGTTAGTCATATGTCTATTCCAGTACAGCTTCCTGGAAATAGCAGGTTAAAATTTTATTCTACTGAAATTTTATTCTATTTGCTACAAAACTCTGGACTAAGAGCATATACCCATTTATGTGTATACAGTGATACACCTTCTGAAAGGTGTTTTGCATTTTACCTGGTATTGTTATGTATATATGGGCAGACAGGATATGTGACTACTCCTGGAGGGAAGAGCGCTGAGTTCCTCCCATAGCCCATGTGGCAGAAGCTGTTGCTATGCTCTTAGAAGTGGTACTCTATATCCTGGCATGCCATCACAGGAAAAAACAGTGGTGAGTATGGAGATGGCTGTGTCACATTTCCCACACCAATGAGCAAAGACATTCTCTGTCCCAGCAAGTGCAAGCCTAAGTCATTTGATTGCTACTGTTTTCCTGCTCTTTGTTCATTTGCTCAGGGTTTTCTTTTTTTGTCCACACAAAACCAATTTTTTAGTCCACTCATAATTCAGGTTTTGAGGGGGGTTCCCTTCATACACTTTGGGGATTTTTTATACTCTTTATACACTTCTGTATGATTTAAAAATAATTCCTTGTGAGTTTACTGGAATTTTTTTCACTTAGTTACCTGGTATACAGTTCACGCACTGATTGCATTTTGTTGAAAGTCTTACTAAAATCTCATGAGAACATTCATTAATATTAATTCTTAATAGCCATAAGAACACCCATAAAAGAAACAAAACTGATGTAGAAGGGATTCATGAAAATGTTTCTGATCTACTTGGTTATTCTCATATACTGAATATTCCCAGTTTCGTCCAGGACTAGGTTTAGATGAGTTTATAAAACGAGAATGTTTTATTACTCACACATTCCCATTTCTACAGACTGGATTGAGTTCAGACTCTTTTGGTGCTATGCCCAACACCAAAAACCTTGAATTTGAAGGTGGATTCTGCTTCTTAATTCAGCATTAGGAAACCTAATTTTTACTTAAAAAAAAAAAAAAAAAAAAAAAAAAAAAAAAAAACCCTCACCATTATAACTATGCCTTTTAATTTTATTACACACCTTCAAAGTTCCTCTTCCAGCTTTCACTGGGTTCAGTCTCAGATAGAGCTGATCTTATTATTACTGGAAACTGTGAAGCTAAGCTGTTTATCCCCAGACAGAGAGCTGAAGGTAGAGAGCCTGTAAAATTTTCCACATAGCACAGGAATACAGGGAAAAAAGAATTCAGAAAGGAGACACAGAGCCTTTCTCACAAACTTGAAATCCTGGCAAACAGCTCCTTGAAGTTGTAATTGAAAATCAATCTGATATATAATTAAATTCTAGTCATTACATATGCACCAACTAGTCTCTTCAGCTCTTAGCCGAGGCATTGGAGGAGTGGGGCTATCGATCAGGGAGGCTCCTGCACCATCAGCAGCACTCCGTGGCTCCGAGTGGGGCTGCCCTGATGCTCGACTGGCAGGCAGCATTGCACAGCTCCAAGACTGGAGGACAAACAGCCGACTCCAGCAAAGGTGTCCAATATTCCCTAATCATTTAAGTGCATTGCACAACAAGCCCGGACTAGTCCCACAGTCTCCATGCTGCCATCAGTCTTTCCAATAAATGAGCTCTGTGTGGACTCCAGAGAGAAAAGGAAAGAAGGCGTATCAATTCTTTCCAATATTAGGTTTTCATTTTAACTTCTCCCCCTCAACTGCTACTCGGCTGAGGTTCTCTGTAATTATATTCATCAGGGTCTGTCAACATGAACTGAAAGCCCTGGTTTAAGGGCATAGGTTTAGTTTCTTTACCAAGTCAGAGACAGAACTAGCATTGATTATTTCTTTAAGGAGGAATTAGAGTATTTTTATCAAATTATTTAGTGTTTTTTAAGCAAAGCTGTGCAATCTGTACATGGCACTTGCTGATCTCCCTTTGCTCCTGACAAAAAGAAAGAATATTTTGTCTGCTGCTCTAGACACTTCTGATATTAGCATTAATATTAACTGTCTTGTGCTTCTCTTTGGTGCTACATTATTAATTTGTCTAGGTATTCACAATGCCCTCATCACTGTATGCACTGAACCATGCCAAAGTGTGCACACTCAAACACTGCCAACACTGAAAACCTTGCTGACTTAAAGTAAAATAGCATCAGTAAATACCTCTTTTATACAGAACAGACACATTATATCTAAATGGAAAACTAGTCATGTCTAATGAAATTAACGGAATTCTTCAAAAATGTCACCAAATAGTTCAGCAGAGGAACTGATTAACATAATTTATTTGACTTTCCAAAAAAGCCATTGATAAACTCCCTTAAAAAGCCCCTAAGAAGGTCAGCATGAGGCAAGGGGGAAGAAACAGCAGTAAGAGCTGGGCTAATAGCAAACCCTGTCAGGCTGGGCTGGTGGGTAGGGGCTGCAGGCACTTGCCTGTTTAGACGCCTCCCAGTCCTAATTACAGGGCTGGTTTTCAAGCTTACAACTTTAACTGGTCGTGCAGAAATTTCCCCTGCTGATGCCTGCCTCAAGCTGCCTCTAAAAGAATCTTCTCTTCAAAACCGATCTAGCTCCCTTAGCAAGAAAGAAGTGGAAAAAACTGTTGCTTTGCTTCTTGGAAGAGTCAGCAAACAAGCTGCAAATCAGTAACTTTCTGCCTGAGCCTCCAGTGCCCCCGTGCTGTACCTTGGCTTGCCTGGGGTGAAGGGCCATCCTGCAATGGTTCTCAGCCCTCTTGAACCTCTGCACCCTCCTTCATACCCACACTCTGCTTCAGGCTGCCCTGCTCTTAGCATTCTGCTCCTGACACTGTGCTGCCTGGTTCTGGGAAGCTCCCAAAAGCAGGAAAGCAGCTCAGTGCAGTGTGGCTGCCACTAAGATAAGCTATGATTCAGCAGAGGCGCAAGCTCATCCTTATGTTGTGCATGACTGTGAAAGCAAGACAGGCCCTTGGGTGCAGCTGGGCAGCTGAGTGCAGAGAGAAGAAAAGACCTTGTATACGTGCCCCCAGTACAACGAAAGGATTCAGGAAAGGACAGCAATGACACACGGCAATTATTTTATTTGGGTGTTCTCCTCCTGCGGTGGGTAGAACTGCTACAACGTGTCCTTGGACAACAGCCAAACCTGGACTTTTTCAGAACATTGGTCTCATGGGGGTTGTTGTGCTAATCCTCTTCCTAAGGAGGAGAGATGTGGGCTGCCCCCTCCTCCTGCATTTTTTCTGTTGTCCCCAGAACCATGTGCCTTCCCATTTTCTACTCCTGAGTTTCACCACTCCACATCTCAAGGGCAGCTCTGTGGGTTTTTTTTTGTAGTGTTTGCTAAACCCTACCTTTAAAGGGACCAGTTAGGCACATGTTAAGATGGCTAGGTAAGAGGAGAAATGGCAGGAGAACAGAAATAGGGACCGGAGGCCTAGATGAGACATGCTGGGACTGCAAATCTGTCAGACTGACGCTGCAATTGAGTCCTGGGAAGCAGGGACACCATTGGTTGGCAGATGATTGCAGAGACAGACAAAAAGACAGCCTGGAGCGTAAGGGGTCAAGCTCTGGCTCAAGTAGGTTATGGCATGTTTCTCTAGAGAAACAAAACAAAGATCGCTCTGTCTCATCATTCGCCTGACATCCTCACGCAAAGCACTGCACACCCTGCTACTTTCCTCTGCTGTATGAGGCCTAATAGTTCGCCATGGCTGCTTTATTTTCTCAGGCAGCTGGAATCCACCTACAGCATCCAGCTGTTGCTGGGGACTGCACCAGCATCACAAGGATGCAGTCCAATGGTTGCGTTTTATTGCTTTGTTCAGAAGGTCCAGGCTGAGAAAATCATCATTAAGAAACACAGTATAAAAATGTTATCTGCAGCATTAAATTGGATGTTTATAATGCATAATTACTTTTTTTCATGATGAGTTTTCAGGACATGGAAAAGTTCACTCACTTGTGCTGAGGTCAGTCAATTGTTTCTGCAAGAAAAAAGGTCAGAGGAAAACTGGAGCTATTTCATTTTGCCATATTCAAGATGAACTTGGAAGATTGCATTTGCCTATACTTTCCTACTTATATGAAAATAGCAAGTATGTACAAGACATTTCAATTTAGATTGAATAAAATTACCTCCTGGTGTGGGATAGCCCCCTTTTCCAGCTGCGAATCTAAGGCACAGAGGCTCAGGTGAGAGACTACCTGCTAAATTTGGAGCACCTACCTGAGATGCCAGGACCTTGATTTTCTAGCACTTGGTATCAGACTGTACTACCGCTCTGTGCAAAGTATATTTTGCATTGACATGATTTGTAAGCTTGGGAGCTTCAGCAAAAAAGATCTTGAATCACATCAGGTAAAGGATGTACTGATGTGATCAGTACACATCAGTACTCATGTGTACCCCAGATTCCTCTTCAATGTGTGTGATTGCTTGGAGAGCCTTGGACTTCCTCTGAACACTATCCCTGCAGAAGGACACTACTCCTTACAGAAAATCATTTTCACATTTCTAAACAAAAACCTGGGGGCCTGATTCTATGCATTGTGTTTTGATACAGAGTGAAGATCCCTCACTGGCAGCTGAAACACCATTTGGTTTACTTCTCATTAAAACGATGAAAAGCATTTGAGTTTGCATAGGTTGCCTGGAATGAAATTCACAGAAAAGTAAGGTTTCCTATTTTGACCCTTCCCAGCAAATTTAAGTCTTCAGTTACAGATTAAAAATGTGCGCAGGGGCCATGGAAATACCAAAGAAAAAAAGAATGTAAAATTGTTTTCCTTCAGAAGGAGTAGAAGACCATATGCAAACCCTTTTGAGTGTCCTTCAAGGCTTGCTTACATGCTCAGGCCTTTCGCTTATTATATGGAGAAATGAGTATTTGTATCACTTCTTTGAGTTGGTTGGAGCTGCTGTTTAATGTGCTTGGATAGACTCATGTAGGGGCAGCATGAGTTCTTGGCCTCCAGTAAGATCATAGAATCATAAAATTATAGATCATAGAATGGTTTGGGTTGGAAGGGACCTTTAAAGGTCATGTAGTTAAGCCCCATAGCATTCTGAGTAGAGTCTTTTGGACTAAGTGATACCTACAGGTACAGTTAGATTGGAATCTCTCGGCTAGAAATAGCCATCTTTTTTTTCTTGTGCTTGTGGGACAGCATTTCAGTACAGGGCCTATTCTTACATGTTGGTAATCATTGTCAATCAATCAGCCACTGGTTTGTTGTGTTTCTCCCATTCTCCAGTCCAGGAAAACCCTGCCCTGATAGCTCCTTGGTGTGCACTTCACTGCCACCAGTCCCTGGCCAGGTATCTTTCCCCCACTTTTCATACTTTTTTTTTGTTAGTAGCTATTTATCCTTTTATGGAATGTGATTTCCTCATGATAGAAGCCAGGCCATTTGGAAAGACGCTATCAACTCTTGGCACTCCTTAAAATGTATAGCTAATAAAATCTGGCCTGGAGCTTTATTTTTTTTGCCAGTGAATGGGAATAGAATACAAAATACCTCCCTTAAATTCCTCTACCTAGCTCAGTCAATTTTTATTCTGATGAATGTCAAAACCATGGATTTGAGTAGGGATCTGTATGGGAATTGCCCCACCTTTTCAATGCAGTGTTATTCCAGGTATAAGTTGGGGCTGTTCAGCCTGAAGAAGGGAAAGCTGCGCAGAGACCTCAGAGCAGCCTTCCAGTATCTGAAGGGGGATATAGTGATGCTGGGGATGGACTATTAATTAGGGACTGTAGTGACTGGACAAGGGATAATGGGTTCAAACTTAAGCAGGAGGTTTAGAATGGATATGAGGAAGGAATTCTTTACTGTAAGGGTGGTGAAGCACTGGAATGTGTTGCCCAGGGAAGTTGTGAATGCTCCATCGCTGGCGGTGTTCAAGGTCGGGTTGGACAGAGCCTTGGGTGGCATGGT
>JANRGW010017954.1:0-17335 GCA_024733675.1 Psilopsiagon aymara
TGGAATGGGTTGCCCAGGGAAGTTGTGAATGCTCCATCCCTGGCGGTGGTCAAGGCCAGGTTGGACAGAGCCTTGGGGGGCATGGTTTAGTGGGAGGTGTCCCTGCCCATGGCAGGGGGGGGTGGAACTGGATGATCTTAAGGTCCTTTCTAAGCCTAACTATTCTGTTTCTATGATCTAAAAAACACCTTCCTTTGATTCTGTTAGGAATCCAGTTACAGCAAGCACTAGTGGTGGTGTGAAGTTTCATTTACTTTTAGTATTTCTAACAGTTGCCATAGATTTAGGATTAACATTCCCCCCGACCTCCTCCCTTAAAGAGCTAATGATCCATATGCCCATATTGATGTTAAATAGTCCTGTGATAGGCTCTGGCAGGGCACATCTTTCCTTTCCAGAAGGACATAGAAAGTGTTATGCAATTGAGAAAAAAAGGTGTTATTGAGGGAAGAACAGTCACTGCAGTTATATTCATGTAACATTTGACAACAAATCTCAAATGAAGTAGAAACTGAATTCAGGCACATAGTAGTAGCAGTAAAGTTTTCCACTATCAGGTTTTAATTTGTCATTTATTGAACTAAAAGTTCCTTTAAAACAAGTGGTTTATATGAAATGTGACATAAAAGATCAGAATTACCCAACCTCTATATATTAGATAGTATTTTCTAGTTGTATTGCTTTGTTCACATTTTCAGATCATCTGCCTTCCTTGAATAGAAGTCAAAATAGCCCCTTGTTCCCAAATGCCCAAGGAAAATATATCAAGGGAAGAGGTTTTTCAACCGACTGCTGCTGACAAGTATTCCGGATTATGGAGGTTATTTTTTCCATCCACCTTGACAAGCTGATTATGGGAGTTTATTCTAATTTTACCAAGTTACAAAAACAAAAACAAAACCCACACATATACCAAAAAAACCCCAACTCCAGATCTGAAATGAGTTAACAAATACATAATAGTTTTATTTGAAAGTTGTATGAACACTTGCAAACCCCCTTGGAAACATTTATAAAACCTTTAACATGCACTGTTCTTCAATACTTAAACACTACAGGATTCAACTGTGCCATGAAAGGATTTTTGACACATAAAACCCACAAGAAATCAGGAATACTGAAATAAGAACAAAACACAGAGGTTGCCTGTAAAGCATGTTATTAAAATCTACTTCTATAGATTACCATTTCTGAACCCTGATACATCCAAATCTGATTCTCCACATTCCAACTGCCATTTTAAACCCAGAGAGCTTCAAGCAAGCATATGGCAAGTTTCTAACTTTCCCACCTCTTGCACAGGTGATGTCCTTATCTAAATGTGGAAAAAAGGATTAGGAAGTTCCCGAACGTAAATAACTAATTTTCATTAGAGAACCAAACAATCTGTTTAAAAGCAATACTCAAAGTAGCTCTGAACATTAGTTCAAGCAGGTTTTATTTGATTAATTTAAATTTGATTTCTTCCTCAAAGAGATACATTTGGTACACTGAAAATGAAACCTGTGCCAAAACAAAGAAACCCCAAATGGCATATTGAAGTGCTGGAGCTAGAAACTGAGTGATGTTAGATTTCAGTCTAAGCCACTAATTGACATTTAATGTACCAGTAGAAGATTCTATAAGCAGAATGTATTTGAGAACTGAGTGAATACTTAAATGTTGTCATAATTATCAGAAAATACCTGTATTTGCAGTTTAAATTGTATTTGTCCTAAATTTCATAGAATGATGGAATAGTTAGGGTGACCTTAAAATCACCCATGCCATGAGCAGGGACACCTCACACTAGACCACGTCGCCCAAGGCTCTGTCCAGCCTGGCCTTGAACACTGCCAGGGATGGAGCGCTTACCACTTCTGTGGGCAACCTGTTCCAGTGCCTCATCACCCTCACAGCAAAGAACTTCTCCCTTAGATCTACCTGAACTTCCCCTGTTTCACTTTAACCAAATCAGCCCCTTGTCCTGTCACTGCAACCCCCAATGAAGAGTCCCTCCCCAGCATCCTTGTAGGCCTTCTTCAGATAGTGGAAGGGTGCTCTGAGGTCTCCATGCAGTTTCTCTTCTGAATAAGCCCATTTGTACCAAATTGCTTTACTAGGAGTTTTCTACAGCAGCCTTAGAGATGGTTTCACCCAAGACCCCTAGAGACAGGGTGGACAAGGAAATCTGGACCATGCATTGCTCATAATTGACAATAAAAATCCCAGTTGACAATTCTTCCTGTGCATATAATGGCATCTTAGTTGTGACATACACTGACTTAGGAAACAATTCATGGAAGAGTTAAAGAAGTATGAGAAGACCCACTCTGTTCAAGGGTTTCCATGTTTAAAAAGAAATGTGATTTAAATTATATAAGCAGAATTAAAAAATGCAGGAGGCAGTTTAATATAATGTTGAATAACTTGTTCTACAGCCAACGTTTTAGACTTTCATTTCATCAAGTTGCATCTTGCCTTTTTTCTTCCAATTCAAATACAATTCATGTTCTCCTCCTACTTAAATCTAAAACTTGTAATGGCAATTCTTCGAAACTAAGAATTTAAAGAGATCTCTCTATCAGTAACCCTGTGAACTGCGCATTCCTGCCTCAGGTATCTCCGGCTAGATCTACCTCTACAGCAACTCCCTGACTAACCTTTACTTCTTATGACAGCCTAAGAAAGTTGGGGCTGTTCAGCCTGGAGAAGGGAAGCTGAATGGAAACCTCAGAGCAACTTCCAGTATCTGAAGGGGGCTACAAGGATGCTGGAGAGGCACTCTTCATCAGGGATTGTAGTGATACAAGGGGTGATGGGGTTAAACTTGATCAGAGGAAGTTCAGCTTAGACATAAGGAAGAAATTCCTTAATGTGAAGGTGGTGGGGCACTGGCACAGGGTGCCCACTGAAGTGATAAATGCTCCATCCCTGGCAGTGTTCAAGACCAGGCTGGACAAAGCCTTGGGTGACATGGTCCAGAATGAGGCATCAATGACCACGGCAGGGGATTAGACCTAGAGGATCTTAAGGCCTTTTCCAACCCAAACCATATTGTGATTCTGTGTTTGAGACACGTAAAAACTAATTGAGATACTTTCTGTGAAAAACAAGAGTATAAAATGGGTTTAGCTGGACTACTGCTTCAACAAAGACTTGCTGACCAACAGCAGGAGTGTCAACCAAAGCTCATCAGCAAATAAAGCACCAATAAATCAAATGGCAAGAGAAGCTAAAAATAAGGGAAGCACAACTCAAGCTGATAGATAGGCAACACTGACAATGAAGATATTCTGTATTATTGGTTTTATTTTTCATCTTAATTCCCACAAACCAGTAGATGCCAAATGAACACTTTGATCCAATACTCAGAATGATTATTCCAAGTTCTCCACAGTCAGAAACCCTGCTGAAATGACAAGTCTGGCTAAGCTACCTGTACACAATCCATTTCTCCAGACAGAGTGGAACATCGCTTCTCAAATTGTTTCCTACCTTTAAACTTGCTGAGTGCCCCCATCACACTTTAAAGGCTACCATTAAAATAGTGCTAAATTTTGACTTAACAGCTCCAGCCACATATTGGAAATTCAATACTCAACTTCAACTACATTTGTCTCATTAACCCAGAAACAGCTATAGGCACATTTACACAAGCCTAAGTGTACCAAATAAACAAGCTAGAGCAATTTAGAAACTGAACATACCAACATCACCATCCTTCCTCTTATCTGCTCATCAGATAAATTTCTCCTTGGAAAAAAAAAAAAAAATGACCATTTTAAGCTGTTTTGTTCATCCTGGAAGCATCATCATGTTACACTTTAAAGTTCCCTGTATTCTGTTAAGTTCAATTTAAGCAAATAACCTGGACATTAACATAGCAGAATAAATAAGCTACACAAACTTAATATCACCAAGTTATAAATTAATTCATGTTGGGCAGAGACTCTGGATGTCATCTACTCTAATGCCACATCAGAAATGGGTCCATTTTAGAGCAACCAGTGCTAAGCTCCACTCAGCTACTGCGAGCTTATAGGTTGGAACCTGGATCCCTCTGAGGAATGAGTTCTCGAAGGCATCCAGTTGTGGAACCTCTATCAGTAACAACACGTTCTGTTCAGCTTTATGGCTCTTCCTCTCCCTTTTAATACAAGGAAAGGGTTATCAAGCTCACAACTGAACAAACTTAGAGCCACTGGAGCTGACTTTTGTGGCTTCTGCTACAAGCTTACTCATTCCTTCATTTGCTACTTCATTTGCTACAACATTGCTACTCTTCAAACAACAGTTTAATACACCTAAATCTTGATTTAACACATCAGATAAGTTTTCTTAGACCCATCACCAATTTATAAGAACAGGTTGGGCTGGTTATGCTGTCAAGAACCATCAATGGGGAAGCAAGACTGAGCCTTAAATTACACTTTCCTTCTGACACTAACTTTGCTGGTGGTGGGTGGCATGACAGGGGATGACATACCGAGGACACAACCCCACATAATTTTGCCATTGTCCTACAAGATTAAAAGAAATGGCTCACAGAAGACCAAAACTGGCAAAAGCCACTACAAAAGAGGAGAGGATGGCATGCAAGAGTAAGAAGAACAAGAGGAAAATAGGAAGTGGACAAGTCCTCCACATACAGCAACAACGAGCTATATATTATTCAACCATCCAACTACGATCACCTGCTATTCTCCAAAGATGCTTGCTTTGGACTTCAGTGGTTACGCCACATCTCCATAATTCCAAGCTTCCTTCGATCTATCTTACATCCCAAAAGCCTGATGTTCCGCTGCAGACTAAAACAAAGGAACTTCCTCTTCCCCTTCTCAGTGGAGACAGAATATCCTCCCTCTGCATAAAAGCCACCAGTACAATGGAAAACCACTGTTGTCTACTTCATATTTTTCTTCCAAAGTTTCCTCACTTTCCAGTCATCTTAATTCAGCTAATCTGGATTCTTTACAGTTTCACTATTTTAAATATAGTGCCCTAGGCTGGATACTGAAGCTCCCCAGCATGAAATATAAGGAAAACAACCATCTGTCTCAGAATACACTCTTCTATAGGCACACAAAAGGATTCTCATCTTCCCTGTGGCCTCACATTGGTGTTTTATAATGACAATGAAATGAGCCCAAGCCTCTTCTAGTGTTCCTGCACTTTCAGATACTCCTTTTCTACTCAACTTTGACACCTTCTTTACCCATTTAGAACTTTGCCCTTGCAAGCATTCATGAAGTACTACTCCAATTCATCAACATAAATGTCGTCTACTGTTGATCTCAAGAGCAGCTGCAAACATTCCGAGCACAACGCTATTCTCTGTTAACACATGGTGTATTCCAACACAAGACAAAAGCACCACTAGAACCAGATCCAGACATATTCTCCACTTCAAGTATCCTGCAATTTGATGACAGTGATGTAAACAGCCTATGTTGAAGCAGTTCTTCTGCAAACTACTTAGAAAATCATGCAGGAAACACTCCCCCAAACATGTTTGTTACCTGCATTCCTCAAAATCAGACACCCAACAAAAACAAGAGATTATTTAAGACAGAATCGCAAGTTTCATTACAGGTGTTTACCAGGTCCTCCCAACTTGAATTCAACTAAGGTAAGTAAATATTCCTTAGCAGAGCGTTCTCATTCCTCCTGTAGCATTCGCTTCCTCTTGTGAAGAGCAACTGTACTAAACATCTGGTCACAGTTATCTTGTGAAGCTTAGAGAAAAAAGGCTTTTTAATGTTGAAGCCATTTCAGCATCACTTGTTCCCTTTTAGACAAGCAGGTTTTTAAGTTAATGATATGAAGTTCAAGGTTACTGATCTCTGGAATGGATGTGGCATGCTGGCAAAACATTCTTTAGATAAAGAACCATCAGTGATTCCACATCTCCCTGCAGAACTGTTTTGACACAGTGAACTATGTCTAAACTAGCGATTTTTACTGGTATTAAGTGTTTTTCATAAAGCTTTCTTATTAAGCCACTTTAAAGAGTTGTAAGCTCTTTTCAGAACAAAACCCCACATTTTTCTTACGAATTCAATACATGGAGATAGATTTTAAGCACACATATAGTGATGATGTTTACATATGGTAAAGTCATGCTCAGTGAATAGAAGCTAAAACTTCCAAAGAAAGGGAGTCCACAGCTATACTGGGCACAAAATGTGAGCAACAATTCCAAGCTAACATTCTAGAGATGTCTCCAAGATCACCCTACACCAAATAATCCATGGCTCCTAGAACTGCCTTGGCTGAAGATGTGAAAGCCTGACTTTGAATCCTTTCATACTTCAAAGTGGTCACATTGCTCTAATATGAATCTCTAACTCCATGGTAGACTGAAAGACCTCTCAAAAATTCCAAACTGCAACATGCAAAACTCGTTTAACTTAGACATCTGTACCAAATGTAACACATTTACATTAAGGGGAAACTTAGCAGCATGATTAAGCCAGATAAAGGTTTTTCTGCCTAACGCTGCTGTCAAACCTTCCTTCCTGCATGCAATGCAGACATGGTGATTTTCAAAAAGGCAAACTTCTAATTGCTGCTATTTCACACGAGAGATGAATGTTCAGCATTACTTATAAAGGCAAGATTTTCCTCTCCCTTTAAAGTAACACTCCTTATAATAGCTTTTCAGATATCCAAGTATTTATCTTCTATTAAAGCACCATCCTTGCAAAGTTCCAAGTTTGATCAGTATTGCATTACTCTTAAGACCAGACCTTGAGCTCTTCCCCTGAAAAAGACAAACCAACTACTGCTTCAGCACCCTAAGGCTGAGAAATACACAAGACATGCTGAAACTACTGAACACTTCGCTCTACACTGAATTCCTACAGTAACTTTTAAAGCATATTATCATGAAATCTAGGCCAAAATAAGTATTAGCTCCCACACATACACTAGCACATTATTCCCACTGAGAAGTCCCTGTAAACTTAGAGCCTTGATCCTATCTTTACAAACATGCTTAATAATGAGCCGGTGAATCATATTTTAAAGGTGATTCTTGATTGCAAAGACAAGAAAATGCCTGTATTGGCAATTCTTGCATAAGCAGTACATTCAAATTGAGTACTTAACCCATTGGCCTCTTTAAACCAGGGAGAAACAAGTATTCCTTTTCACTAATCAGATCCTAGTTTCAATGTTTAATGGGTGAAATTAGACATAGTTATTTGTTCAACATTAAGTCAGCATTTTCAGAGCACATAACTGCAAACACTTGAGGATGCAGCCACTTCTTTAGGTGCTGAGTAGCTAGAAAGCAGGTACATCCTTTCAGGGGTCTGTGCAACACAGTTTGAGAATACCTCAGGGCAGGTGGCCAAGCAAGCTTTGATTTTGAGTGACAACCATCTGAATCATTACTGAAATAAATATTTCAGTGCCATATTTTAGAGTATAATTTCAAATCAATACAGAAAAATATTATTATAAATATATAAGTATGCAAAATAGTATTTATAGTGTAGATAGTCCTACACAGCAGATGGCTGGAAGCACAATGAATTGCATTAGATGGAACACTTCTGTTTCGAAGAAGTCTAATTACTTTGAACATCATATAACTTTAATACTACTTTCATCTCCTACTGCAAACATGAAGCTATTTTAAGCAGTCTGCATACATGAGAGTTTACCCTATGTTTTTACCTGAAGGTGCATAGAGAAGACACATCACATGATTTATAGATAGGCAAAATATATCAGTACGTGATGCCACAGATATCAACCCTCAGGTCTCTTCACCACCATATACACATTGAATAAGTTATCATGCTGTTATCTATCTTTCTCTCTGACAAGAACAGTGCCCAAGCCATCTGCCTTTGCATACTGTAAACTTTTGGTTATAGTATGCACATACAGACATCTCCTTCTGCTTCAAAGGAACATAGTCTGTAAATACTCCACAGTGATTACACCTTTGTACAATAAGAAGTTGTACTAATGGATATGTGTTAGAAACAAGATTTGTAAAGCACATGTACAAGCTGCTGTTGAAGTGCTGATAGTACACAGCCAATCCCTGCAGACTGCTCTGGAATACCTCCTAGACTCAAAGTACCAACAAATGCCTGTACCTGGCAGCCTGCTAGCAATGGTACAGTAGTAGCATTGTAGCCTACTGGAATAGAGAAACCACTTTTGTCAACAGCAGACAATGCAGAACAAGAAATCCCCAATGACCACAGCTCTACAGTTGTTCTGCAGCAAGTTCTTACAAGGTAGGCCTTTAAGCAGGATTCACTTCAGTATCGAACCCTCCCTGAGTCCTACAAAGAACTCAGCTTGTAGGAGGAAGTCCCATAGTTGCTGATACCCCTATTTGTGATAAAGCTAAAGGGCTGGTTTTCGAAGCTTCCAGACCCAGAACTCACCTGGTCCATAAGGGATTCAGATCAAATCTGTTGAAAAGTATACTCAAAGTACTTATGCCACCTTCCAACATCCGTGACTTCCTTAATGCTGCATTAAGGAAAATTTCATAGAGAAAATGCACCTGACTTCATGCACAGTATATTTTGTCAATAAACACCTCCAGCACAATTTCTAAGCCTAAATATATGTATTGTGTAAATACATGAAGTATTCACTCAAGCGTAATCTATGTGTTTCTTTAATGTTTAGCTTTCACACCACTTTCCTCTAAAAGATGCATCAGAAAGTAATTTTGTAGTAGTGAAGCACCATCACTGCACAGCAAAGTGAAACTGAAACTACTGAGTGTTAACACCAGCCTGACCTCTTGCCACACCTCCCCCAGCAGATTTTCAAGCCCCAAATTCTCCTGATCTTCAAATTTTAGAACTAATCACATTCAATTCACTTTTTTCCCCTCTTCAAATGGCAGAGCTGCATCTATAATTAGACAGTTTCACAGACAAAACCAAAGCTAAGAAACAACCAAAGCCATCTGATACTAAGTTTTTCTACTTCAACACTTGCCTCATTTCACTCTCAAAAGTCTTACTAACTCTAGCAAAGTTGTTTGGAATATGTTATTTTGTCCTATTTTAAAATAAGACTTTGGAAATTAGTTTTCCTTCTAAACAGAATCTTTTTCAAAGCAAGAACAGAACATGAACGCTGAGCTAAAGGAGATATGCCTCTGTACTTACTGCCTCCATCAGCGCTGCAACTGCAGATGAAGATGTAGCACTGATGATACCCACCTCCATACAACATGACCTTCTCTACATTAAAGGTTTTCCAGTTTCTGGAAAGCACTTATGCCAAAACACATCATCTACTATGGAACTTCCCAGGCTGTGGAAATCTGCAGCACTTCAGGTGCTCTGGTGGCCTCAGCAAACCAGAATTCTATAGGACAGTAAATTCTGTGTAATTGTACAAGTATCCAAACGCATGTAGGATGTGTCTTGGCAGATAGCATCCTCTACAGCTTCACCTTCAGTAAAGGGCTATTCAGTGAATGGCTGGCTAAATAAAAAAGACCTAGACATATCATTTTGTGGAAATAAGCCTTCATTTGACAAGAGTTCGTGCTGGTTTATTGTGCAAAATGAGCTGCACTTGTCAATAGATTCTAATGGTGCAACAGCATATATTAAAGATCCTTTTGCCACTGCAGTATCCTGGTTAAAAAAACAAACTCCACTTTTTACTGCTTTTCATATAAAGCAGCAAAACTGGGACTTCAACCTGATAAAGGGAAAAATCTGGGAAACTACTGCGCCAAAGAGGTTTAAACCATACCCTGAAATGGTATGATTATTAAATTATAATCTTCCAACATCATAACTATGCAAAAATGACCAAGTATCTTGAATTAATTTTAATATAGGGAGTGTCAAAAGCTCAGTGCATAAACTTTAAGACAAAGGATGCATTTTCTGGCATGTAACAAAGAGTAGTAAGTCCAAATATATGATTTTTTTTTAATATTATTTATTAAAAGAAAGTGCTATAGACTTCCTTATAAATAGGAGAACGCTCACCTGTCAGAAGAAAACTCCTCACACATTAGGCGTCAGCCTAGATTCTTACTACGAATAACCTTTACACGCATCATGCTACAATTCAGCTATGTAATATTTCCTAATCTGTGTGGAAAACCTTTTATTTTACATTTCTGTTGATCTCTAAGGAAATACTTAGAGCAGTGCCCTGTCAGATGATTGCTTCCTGATTCAGCTGACTAAACAGAGCTTAACAGGTCTCAGTGAAAACTGCAGCTCCCATTTAAGAGCCTGTATGTGACAAAAGATGTAGCCCAATAAAAGTGGGGAAAATAAAGCAAAGTCAAGAGAAACACACTGCTAATAAGCAACAAATTATTTCATTGAGTTACGCTGAGGAATACTTTTCCCCTCCCTGTAGTTTCTGTAAAAGCTGGACAACCCCAAAACCAATTACCCTCAAGATTTTACAATTACAGTTCCCTCCACTGACAATACAGAGGCAATAAGAACACTTGCTCAAAGCTTGCTGCAAAGCTTTTCTTCCCAAATCTCAGTTAATAGACCAAAGAAAAAAGCAATTTAAATTTTTATACCATATGTTTTCTTAAAGAAAAAAGTTCCTGATCTGAATGTGCAAAGCAGCAAATCCTCAAACTTCAAATATTTATCGTTCAATGAAAATCAAACACCAACCTACAAAGCAACTGGCAGAAAATCACACAACAGCACAGGTTTACACAGTTGGGGACTTGGGCTCATACCTCAGAGATCAAAAAGGCCAAATTTTGGACGTCCTGATGATACAGAAAACAGTCTGAACACACAGAATGTGTTTCAGGTTTATCTTTCTCTATGCTGAAAGAGTGAAAGAAAAATAGTGGGTTTTGTAACAAAGCATGTAGTTTAAAGTCTGAAAGGAATTCCAGACATCAAATTGTGTTGCTTTCCATCTTTTCCTTGCTCTTTCCCTTAAGCCTCACTGGTGGTTTCTTCATGTGAAAGGCCATCTGCATACCAGCCATCCCTGTATGACTTCTGTCTACTCTTGTGGTACTAATCTTCATTTGTCCCAGCGGGAAGAGGAGAAAACATAACAAAACCCATCAAGCCGCTCCTTCCATACTAACGTATCTGGTGAAGTCCAAAATTCCAGTAATTCTGGTTAAAAAACCTATCATTACTTTCTAAACTAACATTTTTTTTTTTTTTTAGCAACTAAAATTCAAGTTGCCTGGTTTTACTGTACTTCTCATAGCCATTTTAATGCAAGCTCCACCAATTCCATACAATCTCTTTCACACTGTGCACTTAAAGTAGCTGAACTCATTGAAGGAGATTAGTCAGTGACAGCCACTTCCATACTTTTCCTTTTGACCAATTCAGGATCAGATTTTGACATTAATTGTTAGCAATTGGGATAAAAGTGATCCCCAGAGCTCAAAGAAAGAACCAGTCAATTAAAAAAATCACCTCTTTCCCCATCAAAACACAGGTATCTCTCCAGAACTGTTTCAACTGACACTCACGCACCATTAGTGTGCAGCTCTCCCATGATGGGAGACAGACAAGTAAAGGAACAGCTAAATCTTCCACACTATTAATAGGAATGTTGGAAATGCCTAATTTAGCTTTTACTTCCTTCTTCAATTTAGACTAACATCTCCCATGGGATACATGGAGCTCCTGAAGCAAACAAAATTCATCCTGGCTCATCCAAAGTACAGCTTCAATGCACATTTGACTAGCATCCTTTTACAAAGGCACAACACCTGAAGGAGCAAACCCATCCTTTACAGCCCATGGCAAAGCTAGACAATGGCAAGTTAGACAATGTAATGTGACTGACGCAGGTTAGGGTGGAGCAGAAATGGTCTTCATTGAATACAGGAGTGAAAGCAAAGCTGCCACACATTCCAGTACCACACGTTCAACTTTACTGATTTTCAACAGATAAAGAACATGAACTTACAAAGGGGAACCCACCCTCTTACAACAAACCTGAGTTTCAATAAATCCAGATCGGCTCCTTTTTCTAATCCCTTAGTTTTAGAGATCATTCCCAAGCGCTTTATGGGCTTATCAAGTTTCACAGTTTCAGGGCAAACATGGAGCTTCAAACACTTAAGTTTGAAACTGGACTGAGAGGGGAAGTTGTACACAGAGAACTCCTCTGTATCCCACAGCTTTCAGACAGGAATTTCTCTATTTACCATGCACAAAGCCACGTCCCTATCACAAACAACCTCTAAGATAAACTAAAGCCAAGAGCAGAAGTAAATAACATCTGTCTTTTGGTCCTCAGTAAAAGAAGAGATGATTTCAGCCAGATGCTATCTTTGAAGTCAAAATGTTTCTTAAAGAAAAGCTGTTAATGCAAAATAGTTACTCCATTTACTTCAAAGTAACATTTATTCACTGCTGAAAACCTCAGCAGAGCTAAAAAGAATATGGAACTATAGTTAAACTAGGTGTTGTAACATCTTGTGTCAGCCCTGCTATATATACACCAAGAGATCACATTCCTGTCTACAAAGGCTCCTCACTGACAGTTTAAAATAAGGACAGAAGTATCTCCTCCAATTCACTATTTTATTTACAGACAATAAAATCTGAAGAAAGTCTCCTCATAAAATAACTGTGTGTAAACAAAAAGCAAACCCCAACAAAACAGAATAACAGCTCGTGGAAATATAAGAGCTTCAAGTTCATAACAACGCAATTCCAAATAGCAGAGGTCGAACCAACTATGCTGTACCCTGGTACTTGACAACCAACACAGAAATTTCTCTGGATTTCCATCTCCTCACACACCAAACTCAGCACTGAAACAAACTTCACACATTCCAGATTTTTTAATGCAAAGTAATGGGCTGGGAAATTTACTTAATTTATGGTTTAGATTTAATTACACTTGAGAGGCTTAATGATGCTACTGTTGTGGCAAAGCATTCCAACTGAACACATCTGGAGGAAAGTCTGAACTAGCTCCCTATTAAACATCAAGAACTTAAATATAAGTCAGTACCCAGACCATACCAACACAGACCATCCCAACACAGTGAGCTGGTCCCTGTGTTTCAAACAGTTCACAACTAGTTGTGCATCTGGAGCTTTTCTGCATGCACTTATTGTTGCTGCATTTCATACGCTTATTATAAATATCTACAGGCCAGAAATGCAGAAGTATTCAGATGTGGTTTCCATTGACTTTTCTTTCCATTCCTATGATTAAAATCCACTTCACATTTATTTCTTGTACTCAAAACTTAATTCTGCAATGCTGTACTGTGACACTCATGATGAACACAATCACTGCAGTGAGAAATAAGTCCTACTGAATCTGACAGGCTACTAATATATTACAAATAATTTTATTAAATGCAAAGTCGGTAACTTGAATAAACCTCAGCTAATGAGAGCATAGTTACATTATCATAGAATCATAGAATAGTTAGGATTGGAAAGGACCTTAAGATCATGAAGTTCAACCCCCTGCCATGGGCAGGGACACCTCACACTAAACCATGTCACCCAAGGCTCTGTCAAACCTGGCCTTGAACACCACCAGCGATGGAGTATTCACAACTTCCCTGAGCAAACAATTCCACTGTCTCAGCACCCTCACAGTAAAGAACTTCTTCCTTAGATCTAACCTGAACTTCCAGTGTTTAAACCCATCACCCCTTGTCCTATCACTACAATCCCTGACGAAGAGACCCTCTCCAGTGTCCTTATAGGCCCCCTTCAGATACTGGAAGGCTGCTATGAGGTCTCCACGCAGCCTTCTCTTCTCCAGCCTCAACACCCCCAATTTTCTCAGCCCATCTACATACGGGAGGTGCTCCAGCCCCCTGATCATCCCCATGGCCCTCCTCTGGACACAAGTCCAACAGTTCCATGTACTTCTTAAGTTGAGAACCCCGGAACTGCACATAGGGCTCCAAGTGGGGCAGAGAGCACCATGAGAGCAGAGTAGAGGGGCAGGATCACCTCCATCAATCTGCTGGTCATGCCCCTCTTGATGCAGCTATGTATCTGTGTAAGCCAGGCTCAATGAAGCTAGTTTTGCATCAACACAGAAAAGAAGAAGTGCTTCACGAACTCCAGCTGTATGGAACTGCCACACATCATCAAGTAAATATTCCTAAATAGACTGATTTTTAAATGAAAGTTATTTTAAAGCTCTTCGTAACAGTCTTATCTGCTGAATAAACACCAACAGCTCCTGGCACACAGAGAAAGGGACAGACAATTAAATCTAATCATGTTACACCGCCCTTCTCAGGATGGGGACATAACCATCAAGGAGTTGAAACAACCTTTAACATTTCACATAAAAAATAAGGTGAGATCAAGAACAGAGTTTCATGAAGTCTGAAATAGGTTGCATGATGGCTGCAACTATTATGGCAATACTGGGCAGGGAGGGAGGGAAAGGGAATAAATCAAATTCAAGTGTGACCCAATTTCTGATTAAATATTGACTCATCTGTCAGCAACAGCAGAGATATCAGCCAAATAAAATCACAGAATCACAGAATCACTAGGGCTGAAAAGGACCCTAAGATCATCCAGTTCCAACCCCCTGCCATGGGCAGGGACACCTCACACTAAACCATGCCACCCAAGGCTATGTCCAACCTGGCCTTGAACACTGCCAGCGATGGAGCATTCACAAGTTCTTTGGGCAACCCATTCCAGTGCCTCACTGCCCTTACAGTAAAGAACTTCCTCCTTATATCCAACCTAAACTTCCCCTGTTTAACTTTGAACCCATTACCCATTATCCTATCACTACAGACCCTAATGAAGTGTCCATCCCCAGCATCCTTATAGGCCCCAACAAATAATAAACCACGTGCAGCTGCAAACAGGTGAAATGCTGATGTGATTTCTGAACATACAGGGAGAGAAGAGGGAAAGAGAGGGACACAACACTACATAACAAATCTAAATACAAAGCACACATTTGACCAGCAAGAATCAGGTACAGAAACATCTCCATAGTGCATTACAGCTCCTTATCCACCCCACAAGAATCCACACAGCAGCAGCAGTAAAGCAAGTCACAAGCAGCCCTTAAGAACTCCGAGGAGCATGAAGACATTTGGTGATCTTAGAAGTCTTTTCCAACCTAGCTGATTCTATGATTCTAAGACAACTTTTACCTTGCAACAGTCAACACCCTCAACCTTCTATCTGGAAAGTAAAGCAACAACTTGCACACAACCAGAGCTGCTCTGAGTGGATTTACTGACAGATTAAAGGCATAGTAAGATCTATGTATTTAAACGTAAATGAATATTTAAAATATGTTTATTTTTGTTTGTAACCTGAGTTTAGTTTAAAACTTCGTATCTTACCAACTCTGGGTCTGGAGATCCAGTTTGCTACCATAACTTTAGAAACCTTTGCCATGCAGCTGAATACCAGTGGGTTGAGTTTGATTTGTTGGGGTGTTTTTGAGCAAAACTAATTGAGGAATAGTATTAATTTCATTGCCACCTTTTCCAACTGAATTAAAAAGTTTCAGTTTTTAGAAGTTATTAATACGAAAAGCTTTTATACATTAAATACTTCACTAGGAAATGATGTCATTAAAGATTTATACCTGCTGTTTTAAATTGTAAATTCTCTACTAAAAATTGACAAATGTTACAACCAATAGAGATACTTTGTTGATGGCCTAATACACAGTTGGCAACTGGAATAGCTGAGCTGCATGCTACTGCAAGTACCATATTTAGAGTAAATATGTGAAATACCAGAGCAGTTTCAACCCGTGCCAACTTACCACTTCCTACAGAAGCAAAAGAATCACTGCTGCAGAAGGGCACCACTGCTAGAACATATGGATGCTGGGAGTGAAAGGCTGCTTGCTTGGGAGGAACCAGCAAAGCACATTAAGTGAAGATTTCCAAAGTCGCTTTTTAGGAGGAAACAGGGGTTGATGTGGAGAGCTCTTCCACAGTGAATTAGCATAGGGCTGAAAGAATTTATATAGGAGAGATAGAATACAAAAGGGGGGGTTTGTAACTTTATAGACTGTGTATATGTCACAAATGAATTAAACTAAAACCACAGAACTTCCCTTTATGCCACTGTTCAGGAAATTTTCTTAGACTTCAGGCTAGGAATTGACAGAGTCAAGTTAAATTCTGGTATAGATCTTCTTAGCTTACACTCTCTGTTTTGAGGTAAAACTTAGAAAAGCCCAATTTCCTCATGTTTAATTTTACAAATGATCCAGATAAGCATTACTTTAATAAAGCTCCTTTAGCAAAAGAGCACAGAAGACATTTAGTCATAAATGGAAAACCCTGTGTATTTGCTAAGCCCTCACAAAATGCTTAACTTCCTGAAGTTACTTTCACACAGCTAAATACAGCTTAGTTCCCTGATTTCTCAAATCTCAATGCCAGATTTGTCACATATTACTCCTAACTTGGGCTTGCCCTTAGAAGACTTGGGAATACCACAAGGTAGCACTGAATTACTAGCAGTATTTTGAGGTTTAGGAACTGCCAGCTAATTGCTATGGTTCTGATGTAAAGCTAAGAGTGAAATACAAAGCATTTCTACTTCCTCTGAGTTTACAAAGATACATACTTAATAAAGTCATAACCTGCCTGCTCAATCACATTTTACAATGGAGAAAGTTGCTAGAAGAGCAAGAAAAATACCAAAAGCTCACAATTTTATATCAACACCAGCTTCTTTCCACTTGGCTGCAGCTTTCTGGGTGGTTATTTCTTGTTTACTTCTAATCCTGTGCAGATGCAATCAGTCCTAAAACCTCTCTCCTACGTAAGCCTTTGCAAGATAACATTCAGCTCCAAATCACACTTACTTCCAGCATTAAGACTTCAACCAGAAGGAACTCTAACTGGTTAAACTCACATACTGATGGACAAAACCCCAGCTCTTTGACACAAAGCAAAGTTTTCATTGCTGCAGCAGGAGCTTGCCAAGACACTCGGAAGTAAGAGCGCATACTTGAGATTATTGCTTTAAAGTTGTATTCTGAACTATTTGGAAATGTTTAATAATTGGCCCACTACATGACTTGAAGATTTTATAAACAAGTCATTTAAGATACTCACCTGATTCCTTCTAACGTGCTTGAGGAACAGCTTCTGCACAGCTTGCAGAAAGCAAAAGTGTCTACGCCTGACTGATAGTAGACCAGTGGACTATACTTAAGGTAGTAATTGATGTTTGAGACTTGGTGCGCGAAAGGATTTTAAAGATACTGTAAAAATTAAAGTTCAGGAAGGCTGTAAAAATAAAAAAAAAAAAAAATTAAGATTTCAAATCAAGCTGGTGTCCTCAACATAAAAAGGACATGGAACTGTTGGAACAAGTCCAGAGGAGGGCCATGAGGGTGATCATGGGAC
>JANRGW010017955.1:0-16861 GCA_024733675.1 Psilopsiagon aymara
TAGATCCAACCTGAACTTGCCCTGTTTCAGTTTGAACCCATCACCCCTTGTCCTGTCGCTGCAGTCCCTGATGAAGATTCCCTCTGCAGCATCCCTGTAGCCCCCTTCAGACACTGGAAGCTGCACTGAGGCCTCCACGCAGCTTCTCTTCTCCAGGCTGAATAATGTTTTACTTCTTTCTGTCCCAGACCTTCCCTGGTGAATTTTGATGTTCTTATAAAGGTGTTTTTTCTGAAGTCGTTTCTCTATGTTGCATTTCTCTCTTCCTCTCTGTTACAGCCGTCGAGCGGTGCTGCTGTGCTGATAGCTTTTGTGCATGTGAAACACAAGTAAGGCAGCAGAGAGTTAAAAAAACCCCATTAATTAAAATATTTACATTGGAAGCTGCAGAAGGTTTACTCTTTGAGTAAAACAAACTTCCCATTGTTCTTGTGGGATTGCTGCAGTTTCTCTGAAAATAGCCAGGAAGAGGTTGTGCTCTGAGGAATTCCACTGGGTTGGCAGAGGAATTGGAGGGTAGGGATGGTCAAGGCAGCTCTTGGGCAGTGGCTCTCTTGTTCCAATCTTTCTGTCACATGGACGAAAGATCTCTTTGTAGAGACAAAAAAAAAAACCCAAAAGAATCCCCCAAAACCCCGTGGTGATGGAAATATGTTATGTTGTTCTGGTAATGGCAAAGAAGAAATCATCATTAGTAGAAGATGGGAAAATGGTCTTTTCTGGAAGAAACATTTATGATTAGCACTTAAAGATATGTATTAATGTATGCTCTTAGCAGGGTAAGAGAGAAGCATCCCAGAGCAGGTGTTTTGGCCCTTGGCTTCCCTCCTGGCTGGAGAGCCATGTTTGATGGCAGGGAAATGGCAGCGCAGCAAAGGATGTTGTAAAGGATGTCACCTTTCATCAGCGTGGAGCACCAGTGGTGCCTGCTGGGTCCATTGGCATCCCGCTGCTCAGTGTCCAAGGAAGGTGAAGAGGGTGCAAATTGATGTCAGACAACTAAACCCAATTTTCTTTTAATCTACATTTTGAGCACAGGGATGCTTTTAGTAGTGTCACTGCAGAAAGAGCAAGCAAATACGAAAGCTATTTACTTCAAATCCCTTCATTCCTCTCGTATCTCTCCCTAGATAACTGGATTGAAAAATGGAGGGTGGCTGTTTCACGTTGGTTTTGCTTTGCATAGTATTCTCTAATACTGTGTGCCATTTCACTTGTGTATCTCTGGTCTTTTCCAGCTTGGCACTGAACTAGCAGGCTTCTGGGGCTTGTGGGCAGGATGCTGAAAAGGCTGAAAGGGTGCGTGGAGGAGTTGGTTTGGTTGCTTTTTCAGATCCTTGATTCACGTTTCTCACTCTAGGTAGGCTCTTATGCTGTTTGAAGTTGTCAGGCAGGAGGTCTCTCTAATGCCCTAGTGATTCATGGACTGGCTGGATTGCAGGTTATGTCTCCTTTTCTTAATAGTGTGCAGTCAGGCACAACTTTATCAGGCTAAATGTGTGGTACTCTTTCCTCTGATGGCAAGCGTGCCAGACTGCCTTCTGTTTACCTATGCTAGAAAAGCATCTTTGTTACGTTGGTTTAGTTTGTAAAGGTGTTAAGAAATTAAATGTACTTGCTCAGGGTAGGCATCATTTTAACTCATGCACGAGTGCTTTGTTCCATACATTTCTTGCCTGCTTTATTTAAGGAAGGCTGGATGCTGACAGTTTCTTGGCCTGGAGATAAAAAGTGCTGCCTACCCAGGTTTGATACACTGCTGGAAAATCATCTCCACGATGTATAACATGGCTGTGATTATTTCTAGCCATTACCACTGGGCTCATTTTATAGCCATTCACATTATGTAATTTGATGGTCATTTAATTTAATGAGAGGATGCTGCAGACTTATTTATGACTCGGCAGGCTAACCTGTATGCTTTGGCCACCTCTGTTAGCCCTGCTGCAGGAGGAAGAGCGTGTTCCTTACTGAACATGTTACAACACCTTCACTACCTTTCTCTCCAGGTTTCCCAGTCTGCTGCAGCCGGGAGAGTGACTTGCCTGGGGTGTAGTTTATACTGGAATGGCAGCACAAGCTAACCAGTTTTTGGCCTTGTACTGCTTCTTAGCCTTCTGTGAGGTTATCTTGAGGTATTAATAGACTTTTCCTTTGGTTGCAGATGGAATTTTATGACTTGCTGGATTCTGACTAGGACGAGGAGATGTGTCTGATAAGGTAAGAGAGAGGGTAAGGGTAACATTTTCCTGCACTAAACAATCTCACTGGTTTCTTGTTCAGGTTGAAGACAACCCTTTCTTGCCCTGACAGAACTCTGCAAATAATTGATTTATGTACTTCTAAGTTCCATCTGCTTGTGACCCTCCGAGCACAGACCATCTCTGATGTGTGCACCTTATGTCCCAGTCCTTTCTCCTGGTGATCTGGTGGACAAAGCCCAGAAGACACGGGGCTTAGCAAGAAAGGTCACACTTATGCTGCTGTTTTAGAGCTTCTTAGAAAGTAACAGATGAGGTAGCAAAGCTTTTGTTCAGTGTTGAGGTTCTGCATGTGCCTCCTTCCCCCCCTACCCTGCAGACATTGGAAAGGTAAAAACATCCTTGAGCTGTTTAACTTCTTCTAAAACTTGTTTTTCCTGTTGCAGTATTTTCAAACTGGGACTGTTTTTATTAGGACAGAGTGTGTATGAGTAGAAAACCTCTAGGTTTGAGTTTGAAATGAGTCTTTGCTGTCACTAATGTGCTGAAGGAAGCTGTTGGTTTGCTGATGTTCTCTGTTCTTTTGTTTTGCCTTCTTTAATAGCAGTGCTTAGGTACTTTTTCTCTTGGTTTCTGGTTGAGAGGCTTCTTCTGGTAAGAGAGGAATTGATGTCTTTAAAACCCTTAGCTGTTGGGATACTGTATTCAAACAACAGCCAAACGTAGTAGTAGTATTACATAGGGATTATCACTGTCTTTCAAACTACTCTCCAGCCTGTGGCTATGCGGCTCTATCACTTATGTGTTTCATTTTGTGTCTTCTGCTTTCCTGAGTTCTGTGCCATTTACAGGCCTCAAAACCACCTGTTGTTCTTCTTGGCTGTTGGTTGGGCAATGGCAATGCATGCAGACAGCAAAATGCACAATGTCTTTGTATGAGGACCAGGGCTAAATCACTTTTTTCCTTGGATTCAGGGGTTTAGCTCTTGTAGACACTCCTGAGGTGCTTTTAGCTTCCTTCCCCTATAAGTTGTGTTTGCTGAGTAGGCTTACCCTTTGGAGGGTGGCTGTCCAAGCAAGAACTCTTGGCACTGTGTGGAGTATGCAAGATTTACTTGCTGCTTAGACTTCTTTTGCAAGTGTGAGGCATTTTGTCCATTCAAACTGCCCTCTTTCATGCCTGTGTTAAATTGTACTACAAATATTATGTCTTAAAGCTTACTCTCTCCCTGGAGGTGGTCTTATATGTGTACAGCTGGCGAAATCCAGCTCTTCAGGTGAGAGGTCTTGCAGTCTGCAGTTATTACGCAGAGCACCTCATGCATACCTTGTTTGCTATGTAAACTACCTTCTTCACGTGTTCCAACCAGTCTCTCTATATTCCAAGAATGGGTAATTACAGCTGCTTTCAGGACTTCTTAGAGCGTGTTCTGCCTGCCTGTGCCAGCATCCCTGTGCACGAAGGTGGTCCAGCTGCCATCCCATCGTGCCTCTGCCACTGGGGTTTCTGCGGTGCCCACTGCGGCATCGCTGCTCCTGTCTGTGTGCTCTCATCTCAGAATCATGCAATAGCATCGCAGAACCAACCAGGTTGGAAAAGACCTTTCAAGATCATCAAATGCAACCATATCCCAGCACTGCCAAGGCCACCACTGACCCATGGCACTGAGGCCTCGTCTCCACGGTGTGTGAACACTGCAGGGACAGTGACTGCAGCCCTGCCCTGGGCAGTTCCAATGCTGAGCACCCTCTGGGGAAGGAACTGTTCCTCATCTCCATCTAACCCTGCCCTGGTGCAGCTGAGGCCGGTTCCTCTTGCCCTGTCTCTTGTTACTTTATTAGTTAATTTCAAGTGCTGTTCTGTGCAGTGGGTATTGATGGATCTGTGTGCTGTAACTTGGGCAGCTCTTGCCCCACAGGTGGCTGCTGTTGTACTGTCTCTCCTGGGGTGAGGTTGTTCTCCCCAGTCCTCATAAAGCCATCACCGAGGAGGCTCTGTTTCTAGCAAGTTCTGCAGCTTGAGGCCGCGACACCTTCTCTCACCACGGCTTTAGTACCGGCCCCAGAAACATACAGTATATGAGCCAGATGCCTGGCACTCGCAGGACTGCCTTTAAAATGAGATTCTGGGAGGAAGCAGCAGCACTTCCCACAGCTCTTGTCTTTGAGCTCCAGAAGAAAATGCTATGTCCTTGTTTTCTGAGATACCTTCTCGAGCTTGAAATGACTCCTGAGCTGTGGATGTGTGGGTCTCAGTCTCCTTTCTCTGAGAGGGCTCCATTTGTCCCTTTCTCAGCAGCCTGGGCTGGAGAAGTGTCACCACTGCACTCCCAGTCTTTGTGTGTCACAAGAAGCGGCTCTTCTGGTCCTGCTTCTTCTTGGGGCTGCACTTGTTGGCTCTCCATCATTACTTCACTGTTCCTTACTGCTGTGGCATTGGTGTTACTTGATTCAACCTTCCGCTCCCTTTCTGCGTCGCTCTCCCCGGTTGTATTTGGGTTTCCATCCTTTGAGACAGACATCTGGATCCTGCTCCAGACATGTCCTCTGATCCCGAGCTGCTGGCTGGGCTTAAACCACAACACTGCCTGCTGTCCATGTTTCCCCTTGGTCACTTGGACTTCTCATGGATATTGCCTGATCCATTCCCTGCTGTTCCTTCTTCCAGGGAAGCACTTCTGAAGCGCTCCCTTGTTTATTGCTGCCTTTGCAATTAAAAGGTTTGCTATCATTCAGACCCATTTAAAGTCCAGTCTCTGCGAGGAGTAACCCTATTTTAATCCTAGCCATGGTGACTTCCATGTAACGGCTGGCTTTTGGCATCCATCCTGTTGATTACGTGATGGGGTTGACTTAAAACAAATGGGTAATAGCTCTTCTAATATGCCTGAAGCGCAGTGATGAAATGAGGAGCCTTGGCAAGCTTGCAGCAATGTTAAGAGGTGCCAGACCTCTCCCCCAGTATTTTCTTTTCCTTCCTTTATATTTCCCTGTCCATCTTACTTCCTTCTGAGGAGCCCAGGGCCCTGGTGAACTGCAAGTCAAGTTTCACACGAGCCCAATAGCTTGGGTAATAAGTATGTAATCTTTCTGTAAGGCCTAATCTATTTTCAGAGGTACATTCATGAGATAAAAATGACTTTGATCACTGAAACAGCATTGTGTCATTTTTGGAAGGAAATGACAAGGAAGTAACTGTTATCAGGCCTATTTTCACCCACTGTTAGCTTAGACCTGATGGATTGCAGCTCCAAGGTTGCTTGTCTTAACAGTTCCAAATTAGGTTGCCGATTAATATTGATTATGTGAAAAGCAGTAGATTGATGTGTATTATTAATAGCTGTTAATGCACTTTATAGGAGCAGTATGTTTCACAACCACTTTCTAGTTGTTCCTTTTAACGAGTCTTGGCAGTGAAAACCCCAGTTTAACACATGCAGAACTAGAGTAACTCATTGACCTATTCGTGTTCCTTTGCGTTTTCAGTGTGGTGTTGCATTTTGCTGGAAGTAACCCTTGATTTTCAGGAGACTAAACTGAACCCCAAGTCCAGGAATTCTTTCTTTATCAACTGGTACGTTGTGATTCCTTCTTGTGCTAACGCACATCAGTGCAAAGCTCTTGCTTTGTTGCTGGATAAGTTTTGATAACTTGCTTTGGCGTTGCCTGTGAACAGTTGTGTCTCTGCGGAAGCAAGTTAATTTGAATCAAATGGAACTGGGTAATTTGAGTTCCTTTGCTTGTGTTGTTTTGCTGTTTGTCACAATGTGGAAAGTACCTCGGAAGCGCAGGGATGAAAATGGGAAAGCTCTCATGCATGAGGAAAAGCCTCCAGATAACAAACTTAGGGGGGGAATATCTATGTAAATGTAGACATCAAGGTAAATGCGTTTTCCTTTCCTCTTTCTTCCAGAAGATTTGAATATTTGCACAATATGATGTTGCAAGTTGTATGTGCTTAACACTTCTAAAGGAATAAATGACTTCAGTGCCTGAATGTGTAGATAACTGTCAGCTTCAAAGGATCAAGTGAGTTGGAAGGAATGTTTGGAGACCTCGGTATAGGCAGGTACCAGGCAGCAGATAGAAGGCAGCAGTGTACATTCAATTCATGTAACAGAGGCCTAGACGTAAGCTTATAGGGGAATTAAGATTAGTCATGTTCTGAAAAGCAAATTTCTGTGGTTCTGCTCGTAATGTAAAAGTGGAATGCTCACTTCCCACTCCCCACCTCTGTCCCACTGGGCTCCCCAAGCTGCTTGTTATCAGAATTATGTTGCTCCTATAAAAATTGAGATGGGAAATTAGCCTCTTTAATACTTTTCAGACTACCCTATACAAAAGGCCACCTTTTGCTGTAGAATGTTCTCGTGAGCTGGCTGGTTCTGCAAGATACAAGTAGCTTTGCACTCTTGATTAAGCAATTCAGGGAAACTGAAATCGTTACTGTTGAATGCACGTTAAAGCTATAGGGCTGAGATGGGAAGAGCCATTTCAGCTTTTGCTTGAGAACTGAGCTGATCTGATGTTCCCTTTGGAGCAGGTAAAGCACAAACAAGACGGGGTCCAGTGTATCATTGCTGTTTGAGGTGCGTGTTGCCTGTCCTTCATCACACTGAGCTTATGTAGGGAACTAAACCTGGCAGAACCCACTGCCTCTGGCTTCTCTTTAGGGCTACTTTTCTGACTCAATTTCTCTGAGCTCCAGTGGGCACAAGAGATCATCTTGGAGGGATATAATAAAGTGCATTGTCCAGGTGTGTTTGTGTATTAGAAGTTGCTGCGAGTTAAAAAAGTGGAGAGAGGAAGACGTGGGTATCATAAGCTTTGGTGCTCAGATCTGCCACGAGTGATTCTACTTGGGAATCACTTCATGGTCCTCATTTAGCCACACAAATTTAACAGCACGAATTAGCATGAGCTAGGGCAGCAGAATGGTTGATTGCAGTCTATTCTGGAGCTCTGGGAAGAGCCTTCAATACTCTGACCAGTGGCTGTGGACCACTTCGGAGGCAAATGAACTTGGATGGTGTGTATTGAGCAGCCGGTGCTTCTGAAAGGGGTGCTCCAAGAGCCACGGTTGTTTCAGTTACCTAAATGCTGAGGTCTGTATTTCCACATGGGTAGCGCCACTGAGGAGCGGGGCAGATGTGAATGCCAGAGGAATTGTACGGGGTTTTAGTCAGCTGGATCAGATAGGAAGTGGTTCTTGCGGATCCTTCCGCAAGCTTGGCGTTGATGAGTTTCTGAGCAGACCATGCATCATAGCAGTCAACGGTAACTACGGACAGTTGAGCAGAGGAGGCTAGTTCTGAACTCTCCCAAACTTTTCCCTCTGCCCAGCATTGTGTCTTTGGGGCCTAGTTTTGGCTAATGTATTCTTTATCTTATGAGTAAATTTGGTGGAGACATTTGGCTGCTTTGTCAGTAAGTCACTGATAACCGTTATCCCTTTTGATAAGCCAAATATGCAGACTTTAGAAACACATCTGGAGATGTATTTTTTGACTCGTTAGCTGTTCTTGTGGTATTTTCTTTGCTGATGTGCACATTGCCCATGCTCTCACTTTTCTTTAGATAAGGCACTCCCTCCCTTTGTTGCCTTCTTGCCCATCTAGAGGCCATGTTTCCTTGCTTAGCTGCAGATTCATGCAGGCAGTTCAGTATCTGTACTGTGTCTGCCATGACCCTCAGTCATTTTATAGGATCTCTGCCTTCCCAAACGCAGTTCCCCAAGGATAACCCTTATGGTTCTTTGTTTATTCTTAGTAGTAGGTAACTTTTGGTTATTGTTGTATTGAAACCAGCTGTTGTGCAGATAAAAGCAAAAAATACACTTTACCAAAGAGTGACCTGAGTTGTTTTTTGCTTAAACTTTTGCTCCAGGTTTCATGTTCTGTCCAGATGATAACTGGTTGAATATTTTCCTTCAAATGCCTGGTAATGGCAATGGACAGCATCCCATCAGGCCCCCCAAAATACAAGAAGCGGGGTTCATGTCATTAGAAATAACACTGACAGGGGTTTGAGTCCCTAAACTGAACTTGTTGTGCAGTTCAGTTGTGCAGTTTGGTTTTGTGTGAACAGAATGACATCTTTGAGATCTTTGCTTTAAATGCTGCGTGGATGTGGGGGTGTAGTTGTTTTGTTTTTGCTAAGTGGCATTTTTCTAGACAATTGCGTTCATACCACTTGTGTTCTTTTTTTGGAGGTGGAGTTGAATGTTGGTACTTCTCTTGGTTCTTATATGAGATGAAGTACCAGACAGTTGCACATTTACCATCAACTAATAGTCACAAGGTACAGTCTTGCAAAGACTTGGCTAAAACTAAATGAATAGCTCTCCATATCCTGTGGGTGGGGGGTTTTGTGCATGCACTCGAACTGCTCACCAAGGACTAGAGCAGCTTTCCTCCTCTGCGATAGCTCCATTGCCAACTTTTACACTGTTGAAGTCATTTTATTAAACAGGAGGAAGACAAAAAGTTAATAAATTGACAAAAGGAATTTGTCTCCCAAGTGTGCCAACAGGGCTGGTTCTGGTTTTCCTCCTTTGTTTTATCAGGAGGGAAGAAAAGCTTGTTGCTTTAGTACTTCCTTAGCCCTTTGCTTTCAGATGCTGAGCCTCAACAGTGTACTGCTTTCAGGGCGCATTGTAAAGGTGGCCTGTGAGTATAGTATTTGATCACACCTCAGAAGGACAGGATCTTTACTTCCATAGGGATGTTGTACACAGCCATATTTTATGTATCTCACTGCCTATTTCTGATGTGACTCACGTAACCTGTTTAGGGCAAGTGTGGGAAGCCTCTGGGGACTTGAGTAATGGTACCCTCCCATCAAAGCCATCCTCTGATGATCAGGGAATACTCTGTGTTTGGTCTGTCCTGTATAGGCTGGGATGAATTTTACCTTTCATAGATACTTGTGCTGTCACTTCAATGCTGTGCATCACTAGTTTGAAAACTAGTGTTACTCTTAATGTTTGCATGCCTTTTCTCAAACAAAGGAAAAGCAATGCACTCTCTGGCTGTTATCCTGGTCTGTGCTGTTAACAACAGCCAGGCAAATGAAGTAGACTTGACTGTGTCACATTTCAGCTTTCCCTGGATTTCTTGAATAGACAACTTGGAAGAACAGGTGAGCTCTTGGCCTTTTCTCTTTGCTTTCTTCTGCTGCTTTGCAGCTTAAAACATCATCCTCTTTTGTAGAATGAAGAGGGGGTTATGATGAGGTCTTCACTAGAAGTGTTCTCTGAAGTTGAACTAGTTTCACCAGCAATCCCACAAATAAATCTCCATTGAAGCAGGGCTTTTTGACACTGTGCTAGGAGAATATCCAACAGGCTTGGACTGATTGAAAAGCATGAAATATGTGCTTGGAATGTACCTCTGCAGCTTGCTTTGTAATGTTTTCCTTTGAACTTCTGGATGGACCATGCTGCCTAGAAACCTTCCCATTTCTACCAAGAGGGGCTGTTGGAGAGCCATTGAGAGGTGCCTGCATTCTCTCTCTAGGCAATGTGTGTTCCATGTGTCGCTCGGAGAGGCTAGCTGTTGTTCCTCAGCTCTAGTTTGACGGTTGAAGCAATGTGAGGCTGTGTTCTTGTTCTTCTGGTTTGCAGAGGTGATGGCGAGGGAATGAAAGGGATGAGATGGCATGGTCTGAATACCCTGGTGAGGAGTGGAGTCTGGAAATGCTTCTTGGCTCTGACTCCTTGAGGCATAAAGGGAGGTAAAAACTGATTGTTTAATTCAGATTATAGAAGGTACCTAAGGGCCACCTGCAGGATAAGCCCAAGTTCTGTTACTGGTTTATGCTGAGACCTGTTTTTGCATGAGCTTTCAGTAGAAGGGCCAGTGGTTACTATTCAGCAGCCCCTAGCTGCAAGTATTCTCTTACATTATTGAAGGGCTTTATTAGCACCAGATGGAGGGCTGTGTGTCCTGGTATCATGTTGATGGATCCTGGTGTGAGAGTAAACCAAGTGATGCTCTTTAAGCACTACCGAATCATATAAAGTTAGGAGCTCCTGTGCTGTCTGTTGTGCAAGGCACGTTCATATTTTTGTAGCCTATTGCCTTTTTCATATGCGATTCTGCTTTTTTCACTATTGATTAACATTGAAATGATTTCCATATGTTTTCAGATGTTGCCATAATATTGAAGTATTAATCCTTTTCTGGTTGCTTTTCCTCTTTCATCTGTTTATTTTTTTTTATAGTAAAGAAATACTACTGTGCCATTACATAGAAGTGTATCTGGAGGATAGCAGGAGGAGAGATGGGACTTCTAGGTCCTTTTCCTCCCGTTTAAAACAAGTGGAGGTGTATATGGTATTTGACCAGCAGTCTTGCTTATGCAGGGAAATTAGTTTCAAAGTCTAAACCCCAAGAGCATTCTTTTTCATTTGGAAGGGGTTAACATCAGCTTGTTGTGTTCAGCCAGTGGGGATGGTTATCTGGGACGTAGGAACCTAGCCATACAAGCTATTGTAGGTGGGGATGCTGTTTGTGTAAGTAGCTTCTTTAGCAGGTGATGAACTTCTTCCTTTGTGATTTAATTACTTGATCTCAGGAAATGCTTGGGGAAGAAAAAGAGATGTCTGGGAAGTTCTGCCAGAGACTTGTGTAGGTGTGGTAAGAGACGAGGAAAGAGACGGCAGCTTCTGAAGATAGATGTGGGGCAGGAAGCACTGGCCAGAAATGCTGCCATACAGAGTGCATTTCTGTTCTGAGCTCTGGTGGGTAGCCCATAAGCAAGTCACTTCAGCCTGAGCGTGCCTCCGAGCTTCCACCTATGCAAGGTGTATTATAATATGTGCCTCAGAAGTTCTGTGAAGGTGCCAAATTGGTGCTTTCAGGGGAAGATCACAGGATGCTTTGAATAAAGCTTTACAAAGTACACAGTGTTCTTCCTATTAATACCAAATAGTTTGTGTCTCTCTCGATTGACAAGGCAAATGAAATATGCCAGATTGGTGGAGCTGGAGAAATAACTTCTTATTTTTAAAGAGCTGGAAAGTGCGGATGGAAGAAGGAAGGGTTGAAATTCAGGTACAGAGGGGAAAATCCCATAGACTGTCCTCATGGATGTGGTTTTGGAATCATTCCTCTTGTTGCCTCGTGTCTGTAAATCAGGTTTGTAAGTGACTGAGCGTTTTGGAGCGGAGAGAGAACAGAGCAGTCACCATTGCAGAGTAATGCACAGCAGAGGAAGCTGCTGCTCAGCCCCTTTATTTGAAGAGAATGTGACAAAGCAGGAACTGCTGTAGTCCTATTCTTAAATAGGAAATACATGCTGCAACCACAGAAGGCGAGCGCAGTGCTGGGGGACTGCCTAGAGCCTATATTAGAAACGTTAAGTTACAAGAAACGGTTTCTCAGCCTACTTTGCTGCTTGGATTGTACTTCAGAAACTGAATAAAAGGCCAACATGCAACCTCCCAGCAGAATAACCACCAGCATCATCTTAGGGTCGTCCTTTCAAGTGATGCCTTTATCTGCTGTGCTGGATGTCGCCGAGATGCAAGCACTCTTCATAGTGAGGGGATGTCTTTGCTGCCCTGTCTGAGCTGTGCCCAGCTTTGAAGTGTCTCTGCCTTCACCAGGATCTGCTTCTCCTCTGCACAGGCTTGATGTGGGCTTACAAAAGTCAATTGGCTCACTTGAAGCTGGGCTGTACAGCCTGGAGAAGAGAAGCTGCATGGAGACCTCAGTGCAGCTTCCAGTGTCTGAAGGGGGCTACAAGGATGCTGCAGAGGGACTCTTCATCAGGGACTGCAGCGACAGGACAGGGGGTGATGGGTTCAAACTGAAACAGGGCAAGTTCAGGTTGGATCTAAGGCAGAAGCTCTTCCCTGTGAGGGTGCTGAGGCGCTGGCACAGGGTGCCCAGAGAAGCTGTGGCTGCCCTGTCCCTGGCAGTGTTGAAGGCCAGGTTGGACACAGGGGCTTGGAGCAACCTGCTCCAGTGGAAGGTTGGAATTAGAGGATCTTAAGGTTCTTTGCTTTTCAGATCTTTCAGTGATTTTAAGCCAGCTCACGAAGAACAGGAAAGATCCATGCTTTCTCTGATGGCTGGGGTTTTGTGCTTTATTTTGGTTGCTTGAGTAGGTAACAGTGAGGTGTGAGCTTTCAGTGAGCAGGCAGGAGGTGAAAGCCCTGCCTTTCCCTTGCTTGGGATACTAAAGTGCTCAGAAATGAGAAAACTGCTCCATCCATCCCCTTTGAACTTGGTGATGGAGGTCAAAACACACAACACATGCCCCAAACCAGACCCGTCTTATCCAGAGGAGCGAGTTCTCAGCTTTGCTGTTTCGGAACAGCCGTGTGATGGTTGAGGTGGTGTTCTGGTGGGCGAATTGGTGACTGTTGTGAGTTCTGACCGGTGAAACCCTTCAGTTTGAGATGAGCTCTGGTGAATATGCTCATAGCCAGTCAGTTAAGTGTCCTGGGGAAGGCTTTGTGGCTGATAATGAATTCTGGTAATTAATTCTGCTATTGAACTGGGGTTCAGTGAATAGCTGGTAGTGGTTTTGTTAAAGCCACGCTAACCTGACGAGTTAGCATGGGGATGTGTCAAAACTGCTTTGACCCTTGTTAAAAAGTCTATTAAACTTTAGCCTGGAAAAGAACACCATCAGGTCTATGTTATGGTGTTGCCATGCCCTGAATAAATCCCTGTGGGCAAAGCAGCACAGAGTACTTCAGTTTTGCATCTAGACCCCTGCTTTTCAAGGGGATCCTCTCCTACAGGCTGAAACATCAACTGCCACCCAGCTCTGTTGTGACGATGGAGGCAGACTCTTCTGTGCTTGCTCCTCTTTCTGCATGCTGCTTTTCCAGCACACTATTGCAATGCTCATGCTATTTGTCTAAAAGAGAAGTTCTCTTACTCTAGAAAAGCAAGAGTAGTACAACTACACTGATGCTATTGTCTAAAAATACTACTTCCATTTAATAGTGATAGCAATTCTTCTTTTGGAGCTGGAATTTCCAGAAGCATTATGTTTTGACAAGTTGTTCTGACTGAACTTCAGCTATAGCTTTTCTTAATGGTCAATAAATGCGTTATTGTATATAAAACCCAAACCAAACATTTTTGTTTTGGAAGAATGAATATGTGATATGGCAGCATAGAGCAAAAGTTCATTATACATATACAGCTGAAATAAGTTAACTTGTTTAAATTGTGTTGTAGGCGCAGTGCTCCTGCATTTGAAAAAGTTTCATGACTCCATATAACCATATCAACATGTTTCCATAGTTAATTTCCAACTTAGAATTGTATTATCTTTTGTCTAATGGAACATCATCATATTAAGTAAACTAATAACCATAATGTTAATGTTGCTGATGCTTCATTAGATACTACATTAAAACCCCACCAAAACAACAAACCACAATCCTGCATTCATTTAACCAGGGTTTGTTTTAACTCATGAAGCTCTTCTGTGAGGTGAAAGTGAAGATGAAAATACTGTGTCCGGTGTTCAAAATGGACCAGGATAGAACAGTATGACATCCTGTTGCTCTTGAGGTTGTCAAATATAGACCCAGTGCTCTTCAGCACTTCTGCAAAGAGGAACATATTTTATACTGGGACTTCTGTTGCACTTGTGTATGAAGTGTATGGAGAAATGGTGGCAGTGAATATAAATGAGTGATGAGGCAATGTGGTTATTTGGAAAGGGAAGCCTGTAGTTGATAGAACTGAGAACTTATTTCAATTTTACTGATAATTACACTGAACAAAGTTATTTCTTCTTAAACTTGAAAATGCCATTGAGAACTAGGGCTGTGGCAGATAATGACATGTCATTTGTCACATAGGATTAATTTCCTCTTGGTATGGACACAGTGTATCTGTCAAACATATTCCATTACTGAAGAGCAATCTGTTCCCATATCATTCCAGTCGTGAGGCGCTGGCACAGGGTGCCCAGAGAAGCTGTGGCTGCCCCATCCCTGGCAGTGTTCAAGGCCAGGTTGGGCACAGGGGCTTGGAGCAACTGCTCCAGTGGAAGGTGTCCCTGCCCATTGCAGGAGGTTGGAACTGGAGGAGCTTTAAGGTCCTTTTTAGCCCAAACCAGTCTGGGATTCTATGTATGTTAGCACAGAGCAGTTCACCTCTGTACGTTGTGCAGAGGGAAGGGTTTGCTACTTTCTGGAGGGGCAGTTTACCATCGAAGGGAGCTAGGGTGATGGTAAAAAGCTCACAAAATGCAGACTCTTTGCAGTGTTGCCAGAAGAATAGATGTGCTCATTGGATGCAGGAGCCAAGCAAGTCCTGTAGGAGTATATAGTAGTTCACCAGTGGCACAGGATCCTTGCTGGAATATGGGTTCCAATTCTTACGTGCCTGCATTAGGCGAAAGTAATTAGAAAGGAAAAATAAGGCTTCAGAGAGCTGGGAGGTCGATGACAGTTGGAAAACCTGTTTTACTGTTGAGTAGTTATTTATTTATTGGAAATAAAAAGCCTGCCTTACTTTAAGTGAAGTGGCTGAGTTGTATTTTGCCAAGTTCTATAGAGGAAAGAAAGTAGAAGCTCTTCTGTATAGTAGGAGGTGTGATGAGGTTGAATAGTTAAAGTAGAAACCAGGTCAATCTGGACTAGTTCTAACACACAAATTATTAAGTAGGATAAATTACTGACTAAAACAGTTCCCCTTGGATGTGATGGATTCTTGATCACCTGCTTGAGAGTTAGAACTGCATATTTTGAGTATGGGAGTTTATTGTTGTTGATACCAGTGCGTTCTGGACTTCAACAAGCAATGCATCTGTGTGTAGGTCAGTGGCACACCTTGGGTGGAAGGTCAAGGAGATTACAATGGTCTGTTCTGCTTTCCAGGCCTGGGGGAGGTGGGTAGAGACCTCCTGATGCTGTGAATGATGCAGCAGCCGAGTCTGGGGTTTGTGCTCGTGTTTATCCTCCCACCATCACAGTGGACTGGCCAGCTTTCTCTGTTGTACTTCAGTTTCTCTTTTGGACAGATCTGCTGGGTTTGGATTCATGACTCAAAAGGGAAAAAACAGACTTTAAGCCCTTACTTCTCACTACGTGGAGAAGGACGTCTGTAGGTAGACCAGGGAGAGTTTGGAGGGGCATTACTGTTTGGTTGATGTTTGACCCAGTACCTGGATGTTGGGGTTTGGGGGGTTTTCTTTAAGGACACAGAAGGACTCAGACCAGTGAAGTTTTGCATCCATGCAGGTATTCTGCTGCAATAAACAACGGTACAGGTAGAGCAGAGATAAGAACGAACGTAGACCTAAGTGTTTCACATATGCTTTTTGGTTTATCTTGTGGGAAACAGGTGAATTTGCACAGGTCATGGAAAACGAAGGACCAGTGCGCTGGGGACCCTCTGCGGTCAGGTCAGCTTTCCAGATTGATGCCATCTCAGTGGTAACTGGACTCTTCTCCCTCCGGTGACTGTTTACCCCTAGAAAAGAGTTTGTCTTAATCTAATTTCAAACAGAGGCACATTTTCCTTGCAATATCCAGCTTGGGGCATGCCTTTTGTGTGAGGGGTTGCCCAGGGTTTCCACCCTGGGACGGGGGTCACGCTGGGTCTGTTCCGTTCCTGCCTCTGGATTTGTGGGAACAGATGACACAAGGTAGAGCTGTGCAACACTGGGCAGTGGACCCAAGGTACTATCTACAGGGATGAAAATGAAGTTCCTATGTGCAATTTAATGCCTTAAAAACTAATGAATTGCACTTCTTGTCCCTGCAGTGGCAATGCCCGTGTAGAAAAAGGCCACTGCTCTTACTTCTGGCATGTATTGAGCATCAATTATTTATGGTACTTCATCTCAAATGGAGTGTTCTGTAGCCTATTTGTAAACAATGAATTCTTTATGACAGGATGGCTGTGTCTGTGGATCCTGTATCACAGAGCCGGTTTTCTAAATACACTTTATGATAAGATATCTGTCCCTTTTCTCAGGCTGCCCTGTCTCTGTTCCTGCTGTATCCTTTATCCATTTTGACTCTGACTCATAAATAATAGATAGATACATCTGTAAAAGTTTCTGCTTTGTTGTCAGTTGATACTGACACAAGGTAGTGCTAAGCTAATTTTATAAGAAGTATATATCTTTATATGTAAGGGTTCCAATTTTTGTTGCGTTTCAAGTCACATTAGTGGGAGAATTATGTGCCATGTAAATTAAGTTTTGCTTCTTAATTTCCCAGAGAGTAGAGATTTTTTGTAAGCCAGTGCTTTTTACAGTTTTCTTACTTAATAATAACTAGTTTCTGGCTATGGAAGAGGCTGCTTCACCTGCTCCTGCCTGCATCTCTCATGTGAGCATGGGGACTGATTTGATGGCACACAAGAAGTTGCCACCTTGGGGAACCACAGCTCTGTGGCCCCAGCAGTGGGTGCCTGTGCTGACCAAGCCACGTGAGTGTCAGCAGTGTCTGCTGAGCCCTGCCACTGAAAGGATCCAAGTTGGAAAACTGATTGTCCACAAGGAAAAGGCACGGTTGTCACTCAGCCCATTGTAGGCACCGTTCTTCTGCGTGGTCCATGGCTGGATCCATGGAAAGGACCTTAAGCTCATCCAGTCCCAACCCCTGCCACGGGCAGGGACACCTTCCACTGCAGCAGTTGCTCCAAGCCCCTGTGTCCAACCTGGCCTTGAAC